>CM034147.1:151233543-151343354 GCA_019776745.2 Taxus chinensis | reverse complement strand
TATTTTGAATTGACAAGATTCTCATTAGGAGAATCAACTCCAGAGGGTGTAGTGCAAAACCTTAAAGAAATTGTTTCTAAGGTTATTGAGAAAATTGAGAAAGGAAAAAAACTCAAGAACAACTTAAGGAACAAGTGCAAGTACTTTCAAGTTTCATTAAGTCTTTCCTCTCATCTTATAAGACTCCCTTGAATCCAACACCTCTATCTGCACTTCCACACACTGCTGCTACTACTGATATTGATATGAAAGTAATAACAAAAATCCATAGGCACTCCAATCTTGGCAAGGCATCTGAGGCTTGGTTGGATAAAATTTCCTTCACTGGATTGGAATTTATTAATGAATCTTGTAAAACCTATGATAATATCATGTTAGCTCAAGAACAAATTAAATCAGGAATTGATAGCATTGATAAGGAAATAAAATTCAAGGCTGATTTCCTTTAAGATCTTCGTATTATGGCTCTCACCAACAAGAAAATCCTTCTCTTTGAGAAGATTTTTTATGACTCCAAAAGAAATATGTCAAGAATATGAAATTTCAATGTAGAATGGAGGATACGGGTCCTCGAAGAAGCCTTGACCAATTTTTGAAATGTAGTTCAGAAGAGAGAGTCTTTGAAAGTTAAGATTTTTGTGGATTTAAAGCCCTTCATTGTCAATTGTTCAAGGACAATTCATCATAGATAAATTATGTTGATCGAATTAAGGGGGATTTTAATGAACTCATCAAGGATAAATTTTTCAAGGATAAATTGTCCAACAAGGAAAATATGGAGGAAGTGTCATAGCTCAACAATGTTATCGTAGAGGAAGTAAAAAGACTTGCTCAGTATGGTAGAACAATAAAGGAAATTGAATCCTCTCTTGGGAGTTGGTTGAAAATATCTCCAATATCATTATAACCAAAGATACAGACATATCAACTGCAATTATTAAATTTTGGCTGCATGTTTTGAAGCTTAAAGTCCCTACATCCGATGTCCCTTCTTTTCCTTCTTCTTTTGGCTCATGACCTCACTAGTTATTCTAGTTTGTCATTGAATTTATCATATAAAAGCAAATTTGTAATATAAAATCATCGAATGTAATTCAATTAATTAATATTTTAACACTTAATTAAGATAACTAATTGATTTGGGTAGTTATCATCTCGTGTTTACCTATATAAGGATTCATTATCTTTGTAAAAGGGATTATATATGGGTGCATATTGTATGTAAGAAACATATATTTTGAAATACATAAGAAGAACCCTTTGTTGTATCCATTCATGCTTTTCCAATCTTCTTTTCTTGTTCATGTTTCATTTGTTATACTTTTTTCTTTATTTAGAATCTGAAATTTTTTATTCCTGTTCATGGGCCAAGATTTTTTTAACTTTGATTCAATTTGTATCTTGTTTACTATGAAAAACTCCATTTATGCAGGTATGCATGTTCTTGAATTTCATTTACATGCAATAGTATGATAAGATCTGTAATATTCTTATCAGAAAATGTTGTTATTACTCCCTCTCATTTATTCATTCATGTGGTAGTTTGGAGGAATTATGTTTCCTTGATCAATGAGTTAGTTAAAACTGTGTATGTCTAATTTATCCATCTTACCATATCTTCATTGCTACGTTATTCAACCTTATCAGTTCATAATCTATCTTCTGTATTAAAAATCATGGGATTATTTGTTAAAAACAATATCCCCATTAAAGATTATTAACATGTACATTTGTAAAAAAATTAGAGTTCCAAGTTTTGGCTTAATAAGGGAAACTCCCCATTAAAGAGGAGGTATTATTGTCCCCTAAACTATTGTTAATGTCTTCAAAAACAAATTTTCCATCTAATATTTTTTTGGTGCCCACATCGGGGCACATATCTTAATACCCACATATTATCATTCACCGCAGTTGAATAACATTCATTTCAGAGGTTTTTCTACATTGGTTGAATGGAGATATACCAAAATCCTGAGAGCCCAGGGCGTTAAAGATCCCACTTTACAATTTCAACAAAAATGTTCTTTTTCAGTTATCTCTAGAAGGAAAGGGTAAAGGAGAGAGGTCCACGAGAACACCTCCAACGCAAAGGAAATGTGATTCATATTCACAAGTAAATACAACTCAAGCTCTAATTTTAGCTAGTGTTACCCTTCCTTTGCAAACTATATTTCCTAGAATGGCTACACCTGTGCCTTGGGGACACAATATTGGGCCCTTATCCCTTGCCCAACCTCTCCATGGTCTTCCCAAAGGAATTCGAAAGAACTTCCTAAAATACAGAGGAGATGGTAAGGTTCACCCTAACAAGCATCTCGCAACATTGTACGTTGCTTGTGGAGTCCTTGGGGTTGCATATACCGATGTATTTGTCAGTCTGTTTGTTGAAATTTTTCAAGATAATGCTATTAAATGGTTTTATCATCTTCCGACTAACAATATCACCAATTGGGATATAATGAAATCTAAATTTGAGGCTATGTTTAAGCCAACAGAATATGCTCATAAAATTTTGGCACAACTCTCTCAAATGAAATAGTAACATTATGAACCAATGAGGGAGTTTGTAGAGAAATTTAATAGATTGGTTCATAAAATTATAGTTGCTTCCTAACCCACCGTTGAGAATTTGAAATTTTTCTTCATCAACGCTCAAATTCCTAAGGTGAGTTTCACATTGAGAAGAACACGATTAGAAAATTTGAACGAAGATCAAGAACTATCCATAAGTGTTAAAGATTACTTGATCATGTCTATTAAGTTAAAGAAAGAACCTTATGAGGCTAGCACTTCAACTTTGAGTTCAATCAAGTCTAGTCAATTAGTCCAAAAAGTGGCTAATGATTTAATTGCTATAAAGAAAAAGATTTATCAGGATATCCCTTACAAATATATTCCTAAGAAGAATTTTCAACCAAGGAATTGTCTCCCAACTTCTCATCCCAAGCTTGTCATTGAAGCTCCTCCTGTGAAGGTCACAGTGAATGCAACTTGTGAAGTTTAAGAATCAGAGGATGAAATTATTACAGAGGAAGTGGAAGATACTAAGGAAGAACTTGAGGAAATAAATGAGGAGGCTAAAGATTATCATATTAGCTACATTATGTATGAATTGACGATTATGAAGAAACAATAGAAAGAATGAACAATGAATATTATGTATTCATGACTAGAGAACAATTGATTAAGAAGAAAGATACTGTTCAGCCGGATAAGAAGGAGAAGGCTAAAGAAGCTCCTACTGTAATTCTAGTTGTTACAAAGAGAGGATTTCCTATCCCTTTTACAACTAAGAAGGTAAGTACTTATACACCTTCAAATACCCCTATACCCTTAACACCTTTTTCAAAAACAATTTCAAATCCTAAAGTTGACAAGCCTAAAAATTCCATTGTGTCCAGTCAAGAACATTCTTATTCCTCAAGGTCTTTTGATATAATCAATCATATCAAGAAAACCAAGATTTAGACCTTTGAAGCTAGTTATTATCAAACTCAACTAGTTTGTAAATGCTAAGCTCACTCAAGTTACTCCCTCTTCCAAAGGAATTTTTCCTACTCCTAAAGATCCCTCTCCACAAAATTTGATGGTATCTACTCCCTCCACATCTAAAAAAATTGAACCATTTTATGTGACTTTGTTGATAGCCAGGCATAAGTTAAGAAATTGTGTCATTGATTCTAGAGCATTGGATAATGTAATACCTGCACAAGAAGCTCATGCATTAGTACTTAGTCTAACTTAGACATTTGGTTCATATTACTCCATAGAGATTAAAGAGGTGCCTTTAGTGGGAAGGATAAAATACGCTTAGGTAGCCTTTGCATCTTTTCCTGAAAAAAGGGTTACGACTACTATCTTGGTTGCTTATATGCCTCCTTATTACAAAATTATCTTAAGAAGAAACTTTTTCTAAGATGTAGGAGGAGAAATCCAAATGGACTGGTCCTATGTAGTGATCCCCACAAAGGGAGAGATGATGAAGTTGTTTCCTGAAAGAAAAGCTAAGTATATAGTTCAAAATACTGATGATCCTCAAGTAAAAATTTATTATGAAGACATTGGACATGACAACTACATGATAATGTCTGGTCCAAAATTGAATATCCACGAGGTTATTCAAGATGTTTTGAATGATTGGACCCTTGATTTTGATGAAGATATTATACAACCATTTCTAGAGTAGGGTTGGTTTTTGTTTCACCCACGAGAAAAATTCACCCATTCTCATACAAGCCACATTTTGCTAACACTAATAACAATGCTAAATATGAGGCTCTTCTTCTTGGTCTACTAGTGGCCAAAGAGATGGGAATCAAGAATGTTCATGCACAAGGGGATGCATAAATTATAGTCAAGCAAGTTTGAGTTTCATTCCAAGTTAAGAATGATAGATTGAAGCATTATCGAAATAAAGTATGAGATTCAATTGAGCTATTTGAAGCCTTCTCAATTAATCAAGTGACAAGAGATAACAATTCCAGAGCAGATACCTTGGTAGTTTCAAGTTCTTTGTTAATTCCTCATCCAGACTTCACTCAAGACAAGTTCATCATTGAGATGATTTTTAGACCCAATGTCCCAAA
Source organism: Taxus chinensis (assembly GCA_019776745.2). Taxonomy (NCBI): domain Eukaryota; kingdom Viridiplantae; phylum Streptophyta; class Pinopsida; order Cupressales; family Taxaceae; genus Taxus; species Taxus chinensis. The sequence goes on along the minus strand of CM034147.1, from coordinate 151,338,768 downwards.
CAACATAGATAATTGGTAGGTGTTCAATGATGGCCAACATCGCATTTCCTTTCTTGATCTAAAAGATAATTTAAATTAGTTGTATTTTGAAGGTAGTGAGGATGGTTACTGGGAGTCACTTTTGTCTGTAACTATGTAAGGTATTGAATTTGAATCATATGAGGATGGATGTATCAAGATAAAATGTAATAAAATACCTAAGGGGGGGTTAGTGCATGGAAATGAGGGACCAAAAGGGGGTCAAAAGTGGACACATTTTTCCTAAAATTAGTGAAACCTGAACTTCATCTAATAATTTGGCATGCATATGCTCAAAATTTGACAAATTGATAAGAATAAGTACCGTAGAGCTCGGAATCTAGTTTTTAAACTATTTTGTTTTTTGAAAATGGTGGAGATTAAGAGGGTAAAATGTGGTGTGCACACAAAGTATGTCTATTTTTGTGTCAAAAATATAAGAACCTATTGTGTGGTGCGACCCCCCCCCCCCCCCCCCCCATTTTTTGAGTTCTACGAATTATTTTTCAAATCCCTTCAGCAGAAAGTTAGCTCATACCACGTATGAGGTCACACACACTACATTTTTCATACATTTTGGATGAATATATATATCTTTATTAATTTTCAAAGTGCACACATCCTGAAAATGAAATATTTATGTGTACACTCCCATAATTTTGAGAAAAAAAAGTCATTTTTTCTTTTTTTTTAATGTGTGTAGAATGGAGTTTAGAAGAGATGTTTTTTAAAAATAATTGGATAGAAAAAATCATAAAATTGTGCACCAAAACGTATGCATAGGTTTTGACAACGTAAAGAAGGCACTAGTAAAAGAAATTATGGATGAAAGCCTTAAACTAATTGGATTTTAGAAATAAGTATATCGTCACCAAGGTATTTATTCACGAGCTTGACATCATAGTATAATTTTTTTTGGAATATTATGTTATAATGCATGAGATATCAGGGTGTACACATGAGATTTTGATTATTTTTTATAAAACACAAATTTATTCATGGATTACACATTCCAAACCTTAGGTTTGGATATCCAAGGAAAATCCAAGCCTATGGATTGGGAATTTCAAACCCAAAGAAGATGAAATGCGCTCGCGTTATAATGTGAGCGCGCTATAATGCGAGCACGTTATAATGCACTCACGTTCTTGTTTGTTATGTGGTATATGTGCTTATGAGAGGGATATATTTACTAAAATAAATGGTTTAATATAATTTTTTCATTTATTAATCTTTATATTTTATTATTTCTTATACTAAATAATAAAATATAAAGATTAATAAATTATAACTTTTACTTTAAATATAAGAAATTAGGATCACTCTGCACCTTATGGAACTAGTCTCACAACTCCATCAATCACGGTTTAGAAGATAGTTTTTCATATTCTAATCTGGTTGGTACATAGGTATTTTTCAGGATTTCAGCATTCAACCTAAAGCTTTTAGGGTTTAAATTATACAATTGATATTTGTTTTGTGAAATAATATAGTCATTGTTTAGGTTTTGGGGCCTTTTGGATTGTTTACTGACATTTGTAGGAGTGTTAAATGTGTCAAAATTAGAATTTACAAACCTCATAACTCCCAAAGGTAGCGAAAATTGATCGAATATATGGACTCATGAATTTTCCCATGAGCATGGAGTTAAATCCCTAATTTCATCCTAGAATATGGTAGAATCATACTATGTATGAGTACCTACTTTACAAGCTTAGGGAATGCATATTTCACTTCCTGGTCACTGGTGTGTCCTTCCTTTGGCCAACCTTCCTCAGTACCACTCTCAACCTGGCTCAAAAGAAATTATTAACAAGGTTTTTAAGTTTGTGTCAATGTGCAAGGATGATTGAATATGATGATTGATGAGTTTAGTGTGACTTGATGGAAGATAACTTCCTTCGAAGGCCTAAAAAGGCCATTTTGAGCTAATCAAACACCCTCTAGGAGAGTTCAAGAAATACATTAAGCATCTAGAGGTGATGTCAAGGAATCTTGGAAGTGTTGGAGGCAATTTAGGAATATTTAGGAAATTTTTCCTCATTCAAGGACAATTTTTTCAACAACGGGTTTTCTAGGTGCAGGGAACAAACACTCTAATGGTGAAATTTGACTTCTCCGGATGATTTTGAGAGCTCTGTAAGGAGTTAGGATGAAACAAAATAGGAACTGGAAACATATGTGAATCCTATACATGTTGGTAACATCCATTTTTCCATAAGTTTTGAAGGTTTCATTAATAATTTCAAAATAGTGTAGCGGACCCTTTCAGTTTCAAACAAAAATGACCCTAAAATTGTAAGCTCTAGAGAGATGATCACCACATGGTGATAGGTGAATATTTGTAAATGTTGATAAGTACCTCTTGGAATGGGTACTGTCATAAATAGACTATTGTTTACCATGGGTGAGGATCTCATGAGGATGGGGCCAAATTTTGTGAGTTGAAAACACCTTCCTAACACCCCATGTTGTGTTTTTGAGTGACGAAACTTCTAACATGAAAAAGTGGTAAAAAATGAGTTACCATGAGTTGAAATCATGTTTCTAAAACCTCAAGTGATGACTTAAGCATTTAGAAATATTGTTATAAGACATACATTATGATGGGAATAAGATACTCTCTTCTAATTATAAGGTAAGAGTGAGGATTAATCTCTTTTTTTTCAAGACCTCCACAATTAACTCTAGTGATCACAAATCAACTCCATGATGCTCAATTTTTTTTTTTTGATTATCTATCACTCAATGAAATAGGTATTCACCATGTAGATGGAAGGATTTATCATTAAATGAGATTATTTTCATGTGGCCACTTGTTGGACTGAAATGATGTGTTTATAATGTCCTTCCTCCTTTGAAGTTTGATCACACTACAAGGTTCAAATGAGTGTTTAAGAACACTACCAAGTGAGTGACATCAAGTGAAACTCAGATTATTTCTCATTCTTACATACATGGTGCTCTATATGAAGATCATCCTCTTACCCCTCCTAGCTCCATAATTCTCCTCGAATGGAATCAACTTCAAGATACTCATACACCTATTTTCTCATATGCCTCTCATAGAGATAGATGATGCCTTGATCCTTCACACATGATGGTCCTAAATGCCATGGTATCTTGACTAGCTCATCTTTTCTTGTTCCTTCAAAAGGTGTTAACATGATGGTAGAGTCAATATATGATGATCCTAAACTCATCCAAGTACTCCATGAGCCTCTTCCATTTCTCCTAATGGTGGAAATAGGTTTCCTCCTATTTATGGAAGGATTTGATCCTTGAATGAGATTTGAAGGAATGTTTGAGGGTGACCTCCATATTCTTGAAATCCAACTGAATTAAAGAACTATGAAAGCCACTCCCTGAATTACAAGATGTGAGAACATCACCAAGTATTGACTAAGTGTTTAGAAACAATCGGAAGATATGTGCACCGTTTGTGAGCTCAAATGACTATCATCACCACTGATGGTGATCCTTTCTCATCATTCTCATGATGATCATTCCCTTGATGAATTTAATTTCAATGAGGTTCTCAATGTTTCAGATCCTTCACAGACCTTATGATTCTCCTGATTACACCTTAGGTTGTCCAAGTGACTATCTATTACACATTTTGATGCATATGTTTACCTTTAAACTCATTTGGGAACTCCTAAAATCACATGTTCAAATTTTCCCAACCTCTACAATGTATTGAGCTCATTACCAAGCACTAATTAAGTGTTTAGAAACACTCTTGGGAGGTATTTATTGCTTTAGAGTATGAGATGATTACTAACATCATCTTCAGTGGCCTTGGATCAAAATGTATACTCTCAAAATGTAACTTGGATTATTTAATATTTATGGTGACTACTTGTTCTCCTCGTAACTCCTTACGAAGCTCCCGAAATCAGCTAGAGAAGTCAAGGTTCACAATTTGATTGCTCATTCCTTGCACTTGAAAACCCGTTGTTGAATAGACTATCCTTGAATGATCAAAACTTTCCTAAAATACTTCAACACCTTCAAGTATTTAAAATTCCACCTTTGGATACTTAATAACTTTTCATAACCCTCATGGAGAATGCACATAGGCTCTGAAATGGCCAAAATTTTCCTTTCTAAGCTTGATGGAGAATTAGTCTTTTACTACACTTCAATGATTGTAATAATGGACCTTGTTAAACATTTTTGAAAACTTATACATGTTTACCCAATGTATTAGGAATACCTTCAAAGGCAAGGTGATCATGATACAAGGAGGTAGGTTTTCCTCAAGAGATATTCAAGAATATTTGGGAGAAAGATTTCACATTGTGGCTTGGTTTTCATGGTTTAAGTTTTGCATTTCTGGGTTAGTCGATTCACATGACAACATCTCCATATGAATATCATCCTCTTACCCTTCCAGGATTCAAAAAACTCCTTTAATGGAATCAAATTTTAGATGCTCGTACACTTCTTTCTTATATCCATCTCATGTGAATATGTGACTTCTTGATCCTTCACACATGATGGTCCTGGATGCCTCAGTAGCCTAACTAGCTCATTTTTATTTGTTTCTCAAAGATATTTGGACATAATGGTAGTACAATAAGGATATGATGATCATCAATTCACTCCTTGGGTCCTCACTTTTGACCTTTGAACATGACAATCTCTTATTAATCTCATAATTCACCTCCCTGCCCAAGATGTCACCTGAGTGGAAGCATGCTTATGATGTTTGGACACCCTCTTTATCAATTTCTCTTCATGGAGTTAGGTTTACTCTTCTTGATAGAAGGATTGAACCCTGAATGAAACTTGGAGGAATGATCGAAGAATGAATTCCATATTCTTGGCCTCCATGTTGTACTGAAACACTGCAAATTCCACCTCCCTGACTTGCAAGATGTGAATTCATTACTAAACATCGATTAAGTGTTTAGAAACACTCTCATAAAATATGCATTTTTTAGCCTGAGATGATTTCCACCATCACTCATGGAGAGATTCTCTTATCATGCTCTAGATGACCATTCCCTTGATGATTTGAATCTTGATGAATCTCTTGATGTTTTATATCTTTTGCACAGACCTTGATGATTTTTTTGATTTCACCCATCGTGCTCATGATGTAGGGGCATCACAATAAAGAGGTTACAATAATGTCTAAATTTATTATCATCATATTTATGGATTCAATAAGTCATGAGAAGGGATATAAGATGCAAAACCAAGCGCTAGTTAGAGCCAAAATTCTCATAATTTCAAATTAGAGGTTTTCCCCTCCAAGTCAAAAATTCAAAATATCTAAGTATGTAAAAAATGACAAATATGGTGTCTAAGGTGTTTTAAAGGATTTCTAAGGTATGTGATTGTTTAGATATGTTATGTCAATTCTTAAATTGGGTATGATATAATAAAATGTTATCAAACAATGTAGATTGCCTCATTATGGATGCATGGGCATGTGAAAGGTCTCTAGTGAGTCATAGGGACTGTTAGGGCTGATGAGAGGAGAGAGATATGAGGAGAAATAATCAGTTAAGAGGATTTATTCCTCCAGGATGAGGAACTAAGGGGATAGGCAAAGAGATAATTTTGTATGTAAAGCTATAGACTATTAAATAAACTTTGTTCTACATTGTATAGGGATCTCCTTCTTATACATTGCTGAGATTTCCATTGATGTAGAGGTTGAGGAATGTGATTGTATTGATGGGTATATATAATTATTTGGTTCTTCATATACATTTCATGGAAGTTAAATAGTGCACACTCTATTTCAACATGCAAATTCCTTATTAGAAATTGTAAATGTGTATTGTTGTATGTTTGGGGTTTATTGGACTATGAATATGGAAGAGTATATTATTTGACAAAAACCATGTGATGAGGGGTGTGGAACTCCGTTGCTTGAGTTTTGGAATTGAACAAGTTATTATTATATGTTGCATGCATGAATCTCTAAGGGAATGTGGACTGATACATTGAGAAATCGATTGAAGGAGTTACTTTACATGTGTGTGGGAACCACCAGACTTGAACAAAGGGGTAACAAGACTATTCTCACTAGTATTTTCCTTTTATTGAAGAATAAAAGCATATGTAATCCATTATGTTGACAGTGACTATGTGTTGGTGTAAAAAATTGAGTATCTTGGGAAGAGGTATGAAGAGTTTTGAATTCAGTAAGAAGAGTAGAGGAATATTATTTTACAAGGTTGTTTTTTATGCTTTTAAGGTAAACAGAGTGGAGAGATGTTTGTGTTATTAGATATGCTGAATGTAACTAGAGGTTAAATATAAAAATCCTACTAAGACATTCCTGTAGCTACAAGTCAAATGTGATCTAGAAGATTAACTAGTGCAAGAACCTTCACTTCTATGATAGAAAAAAGGGAGTAGTTGGGACCATTCGTGTGTCACAAAATTCTGAGGTTTAAAAATTATTAAAATTATTTTTATAAGCTTATGCTACTTTCTCTTGAAGACAAGGTACAAATAGGGCTTAGGTTTTTAAAACCCAAATTAGGGAATTTAGACCAAAAATTTGTAAGAATCAACAAAGACAAGGTCCTTGAAAGGAATATGAAGAAATTTAAAGCTTTCTTTTGTCAAAATATGAAATATCACTGACAGTTAGCATGCACAGTTATAGTCACATTTTGAGGACCTAAAGGGAGGCTAAGACAAAGGGTTTTAAGGGATGTTTTGCAAAGAAGAACATATTGAAATCTTTCATAGAGGGAGAAAGAATAAATGGGTAGTTAGGAAACCCATCAATATGGTTTGAAACCCCCTATATTGAAATGTACACTAGAAAATGCATAAGACCAGAGCTAGAAGAGGGTTAATAGGCTAAAAATGAGACAAGGTGATAACAAGAGAAGTTTAAAGGGTTGAATTTTGAATTTTTTCATGCATTAGAATGACCCCAATTGATATCCGAGGATGTGTTTTTTTTAGTTGTGGATATGACTATATGTGCATAAACATGGATCTTGTATGGGAATGGCTCTTGAGAGCTAAAACATGGCAGGATTGATTAAAATTGAGAGGATTAATGATTTATTTGATTAATTATCACTTTTGGTGAATGGTTTCATGTTAGTCTAAATATTGTGAAACAATATAAAGAGTTTGAAGGAGCAAATGGATGCAAAAAATTACAAATATGCACTTGATTTAGAATTAGGACACTTAAATCTAGTGAAAGGAATAAAGTGGAAGTCTGAGAAAATGAGGTTTTACAAGAAAATGATCCATTTTAACAGTTGATTGGGCTTGTGTACAAAATTTGAGAGAATGATATGGGTGTTAGAAGGGTGATTTTTAGGTTGATTATGCCATTTTTACATATTTGAGCCTATATATATTATTGGAAAGACTTTTAAAAATATGTTACTAATGAGAATCATTGAAATTGGTTGCTATGAGTTGATGAATGCATGTAAATGTGTTGGAGCTCAGCATCACCTCATGATGTTTTAGATCCTTCACAAATGTCATGATGACCATTCCCTTTATTATTTGAATTGATAAAAACTTACATATGTGTTTTGATTTATTATGTGTTATAAGGAATTGCACAAGTCCATATATTCGAGCAATTGTTGCTACCTTTGGGAGTTGTGAGGTTTATAAAATATAGTTTTGACACATCTAAAACTCCTACAAATGTCAATAACCAATCAAGAAGACCCCAAAACCTAAACAATGACTATGTTCTTTCACAAAATAGAAATATGGATTGTAGAATTTAAACCCTAAAAGCTTTAGGATGAATGTTGAAATCCTAAAAAATACCTATGTATTGACCATATTATACTATGAAAAACTATATTGTAAACCGTGATTGATGGAGTTGTGAGACTAGCTCCACAAAGTGTAGAGTGACCCTAATTTTTTATATTTACTAAAATAAATTTAAAGTATAATAAATAATAAAGTATAAAGATTAATAAAATAAAAACCTAAATTTTAGTAAATATATCCATAAACACATATACCACATAACAAATAGGAACACGAGTGCGCTATAACATGCTCATGTTATAACGCAAGCAAATTATAACGCATTAGAATTTTAGGATTGGTAATCACCAATCCTAATAATTCATAATATGTTTGTGCTTTCCAAAAATGTTATTGTGTTTCTCTTCAAATAAAAAATTTGTCCACTTTTTGGCCCCTGATCTCTGTGCACTTGCCCAGGGTCTTGTCGGATTAGAATATCTATTTGAAAAACATGACTACTATGCCAAAAGAAAGATGTCACTGAACACAGATAAGTCATTTGAGTATAAAAAGGTAAACTTTTGATATTATGAAGAGCGTAAACTTTTTAATATAGGGAAGTGTTGTTATGCCGAGGAAAAAAAGAAACTAGTTGAATTGCTAAGGAAACACATATATGTGCTTACATACTCTTACAAATGTTAGCCATTGTGTGTTTTTTTTTTTTCATTGATGTCAATTCCATTGATGGAAAAGGGTGTCATAAGGTTATGCAAGTTTCTATGAGGTTTCATTCAAGTATCAAACATGAAGGTTGATTAGTAGTGTCAAGTTTAGTAATGTGCTATGTTGTCCTAAATCATGTTCTAGTAAGCTAAGCATGGTTTTAGTCCTTATAAGTGATATTATGAGTTTCATGAAGTCAATCATGGTCCTAGTCATGTGTTACAAGTGTCTAAGGGTGTACATTAGGTCAACAAGGTCAGTACATGTGAATTCATGGTTGAGTCAGGTCATTCTAGGCCTATTCCTAGCCCTAGAACATGCAAAATGAGATGGAGGTATGAATTTTGGGAATGATCATTATTATATAAGAATTGTAAAAGTGTTGTGACATGATGGATAAAGTGTGTGATGAGTTTCATGTCAGAAATTATAATTATAATACATGTATGAGGTCCTTGGGAAGCAAACAGGTGAGAACATGTTGTTTAACATAATAAAGTCTTAATGGATGGAGAGTTTCATAGATATTTGGGATATATGGTGAGTATATAAAGTTATAGGATATTTTCATTATGCTTCATGACAAGTTTGAGGTCATTTTTAAAAGGGAATTACAAGATACTTCATTTTTGGCAAAACAAGGTGTTTTACAGTGTGATTTTGAAGCAAAAATGGACCTTATGATGCTCGTTGTGAGCTTTGTGATTTGCATGGGCACTTGAGATATTTGTCATAGTTTCTTATTTTTATTATTAAGGTTTCAAAAAAATAACGAGGTGGTTTTATTGTCACATTTTATGAATGATCGTTAAAAAGATAATTGCTTTGTAACCCTAGCTAAACCCTGGCTCAAAGAAACTTTGGAGAAAGTGAGTATTCTGAGCCTTTCTTGATTTTTTTCTCAAAATATATGATTTGATATTGTATAGGAATCCTACAGGTTTCTAGAAATGTATGGTAGAGCATGTGGTGATGAGTGGACCCCACTCAAACAGGAAAGTTTCTAAAGAAGTTCAATTTGGGACAAGGTTGTCCAAAGGAGTTACAAAATAAATGAATATATTTTTTCGAATGGGATTTTTTTATTGATTTCCATGATGTTTTTAGGTCATGGTGGTTATTATAAATGGAAAATTGTACCCTATTTGTGAAGACTAGTCAAAGGGTAGTTTTGGGGCAGTTTTAAGCAGTTTTTAGAGATGGTCTTGGGTGAAGGACTTCCACTTGGTTTTGGAAGGATTTATAATATGTTAGATGGAAATAATATTTAGAGGTGTTTATATGGTATAAATTTTGTCTCTTGATGATGATTTTTTATGGGTCATCCAACTTGATTTGTGAAGAAGAAGGTAGTTGTATTTTCAGGATAGGTTAGGTTTGTTTAGGCTAAAAGAATGAGGTGATTGAGACATGAGATGGATTAGTTAATACTTGATATAAGTTAGAGAGTGAATAGGGTTGAATTTTGTTCCTAGTGAAGTAATTTGGATGTCTTAGAAGTGGCAGAAAGGGTACAAAATAGTTGAGTTTGTGAAACTACTTTATGGGCAGCTTGATTTGGTGAAGAGGAAAGTAGGTGTGGTTTGCACATATGTGTGTTTCATGAGCTATAACATACATGGATGTGATTAAAATGTCCTAAGGATTCCATAGATTGGTTAAATTCCATATTTTAATTGTTCTTGAGTGGTCTTGATGCCCAAAGGTGAAGACATGGTGCTGGAAACAATTGTTTAATGAAGGTGTTGCACCTTTTGAGTTGTGCTATGAGTTTTTTTATTAATGAAAGATAATTTATGACCATGGTTTATTTTGTTATGTCATATTACACACTTATGGTGATTTTTGGAGCTTTACTAATCATTGTTTTTCCATTTGTGGTTTTAGCTCATGCAAGTGATGGGGTTTTGAGCTAGTTTTGTGCATGTTTGATGGTTTTGGGAATGGCCGACCTATATGGGTCCAATGTGAACGTTTTAATGAATTTTTTAGGATATGTTTAAATATTATTTCTCATGTAAAAGGATGGGGACATACATATGATGTATTTTATAGATGAGAAGCATATTTAAGTGTTAGTTTAGTTCATTTTTGAACTAGTGATCCTAAAGGGAAAAATGTGACCTAGCCAGAAGTGTGATATTTTATCAAGGGAATGATTTAAGAGGTGAAGAGGACTGAAATTTTTTGAAGAATGATTAATAGCATGTATGTAAGGGTTTAGAGCCAAGAAAATTTGAAGAAGAAGAAGATAGAGCGAGTTGAAGGAATGAGGGTTTGTTGATGTTTGTGTGAGCTGAAATTGCGATATCTATCAGTTATAAAATCAAAAAAAATTAGAGATTGTCATCTTCAGATGGTTGAGTTGGTGCTTGATCATCTCAAGGGGTTGTAGCCTCCTTTTGGAGTGGGTTCTTCACTTAATCAGGGGTTGATGCTCCTTGTAGGGTTGGTGCTCTACTAAAATAGGGTTGGTGCTCCTTGTGGGGTTAGTGCATCACTAAATTTAAAAAATGACAATATAATATTTTTGTTTCAATGGGTTTTCTTCCCAATGAGGGTTTCTCACTTAAATCTTGTGTCTACGAGCTCCCTCTTATGTGTTATGGTTATTTTAATGTATTGTACACACCTAATAAAATATTGTTGAATGTATGTGAATGGATGGATGCTAATGTATGCTGAAATTAATGGTAAATGAATCAAGAAATTTGTGGGAATGATTCACCCCCTAGTCCATTATGCTTCCAATAATTGGTATCAAATCAGGTCCTTTTGAAGTAAGTTTAACAATTTCATGGAGACCCTTAAAGCACAAATGGGTAAGTCAGTTGATCTTTGGAGGAGAAACTATGAGATTGCCAAGTATTTGATATTTGTATTTCAAGAGAAAATTAGTGATATGGAGAAAGATCATAGTCAAGCTATCAAGGGTTTGGAATCTCAAGTGGAGAGTGTGTCCAAGGCCCTAAAATTCAAAGAGGAAACTTATTGCAAGTATGAGGAAAAATTGAAATCCCTAGAATCTGATTTGGAAAGTGCATCTAGTAGGTTGAGGATGTATGAAATGGTAGAGAAGATTATTGAAGATCTTGATGGGATTATATAGATACAAAGAGATGAAAATGATAAGACAAGTCTAGGTTTCAAGGAAAAGAAAAAGGAGAATGATGGTGAAGATGGTCATATCTCTCAAGAAATAAAGAAGGAGAAAAATAAGAATGATTTGAGAAATTCTAACCGAGTTAGAAAACCTAATTCTATGTGGTATGGTTATTCTTTCAGTGGATATTGATATGTTTGTCACGATTTTGGTCATAGAGCTGAGATTGCAAAAGAAGATCTCCTAGGAATGGTGCAGTATTCTTCAAAGGTGAATGCCATTCATGTCGTGAGTATGTCCATAGAGCTAAGGAATGTGGTTGGAACTTAAGTGTGTTTGAACCAAGAGGAAAGAAGAATGGTATTTTTTTGTCAAAAATTCTATAAGTAAGGGCATATTGCAAGAAATTGTCACCAAATAGTATCTTCAGGGTACACTAGTAGATTTCAAGATCAAAATGGAAGAGCTTTCTAGAAGAAGACTCTCATGGATGAATAAAGGGATGTCATGTCAGATCCTTAGGCCAAGAAGATGGTTGATCAAGAAAGAGAAGTTAAGAGATCAGATTATCAGTCTAAAATGCAGCCTCATCCAATTAAGTTTGTCAAAGAGGGTTTAAGTTCCATCATGATGGAAGATAAATATCTCAAGCCTAAGTCAAGTCAAGGAAGTATGTTTGCATTAGTTGAATAAAATCATATGTGTCTCAATGTTTCAGTGCATGAGAATTTGAAGAAGCTAGGTGTGTGGGAAACTTCAAGGGTGATAAGGTATGGGATATGATCTCTCTATATGTTTTCGAATATGATTTTATTATAGGTGTTTGATTTTTTTATGTAGTCATCTAAAAGTGAATTCAGTATATGTTGCCATGATTGGAGTCTATTAGGTCTCAAAGAATTGATTATCCTTGATTTCTAAGTTTGTGTCATGTATAAGCCTATATTTTCATAGAAATTCAAATCTCTGAGTCTACGTTTGGAAAAATGAACAAGTTGTGGTCCTTTTGTACTTAAAAGGTTTGTGCTATTGTAAAGATGAGTTTCAAAGTGTTCTTTTGGTCTGAGCCATCAAGAAAGTTGGAAATTCTATCAAAGGAGTATGAGTATGTATATTATAAGGTATAAGTACATAACATGTTGGACATATAATTAAGTGATCTATGTCAATAGTTAGTTTTTGTTATGAAGAACTTATTAAAGGCCTTGAAATGATATTAATGTCTACGTTAAAGAGTGCTATCTTTGAAATATTGTGAAAAGAGAGTAATCTCGGTAATCAAGCCTTATTATGTCTTGTCTAGATAATGTTATTTTCTATAGTCACGAGTTATCTATCTAATGAGTCTAAGGTCTGTGTCATAAGTAACCAGACTCAAAATTTGTAAGAATGGTTGTGTTTTTACTATTCCTATATCACTCTAGGAATCTATGTCTTGAGCTAATGGCATTTTTCATGAAGGCCCCTTGGAATCTATGATACCTATCTTGCCTAAATAGTATGGTGGTAAGTGAATGGGTTCTTGATATATGAAAAAGGAGGAATCCAATGAAATTTGAAGGTCTGATGGTCAATTAAGTATCTCAGTATGTGCTCTGAGTTTATCTCAATAAGATCTTAATCTTTTCTAAAGTGTCAAAATTTGAACCTTGTTCATGAGTTGAAGTTGTGTCTTAGCTTGTAGTACTATGATTTTCTCAATAAAAAGGTCTTCACTAGATGGTGGCCTTGTTAGGACTTGAGGTCAAAAGAGGATCCTATTATTGATGTAGAGTTAGGTATGGACACAAGACAATGTTCAGTATGGTTAAGGAAGTGATCATGTTTCAATATAAGACATAAGGTCCACATGAAGAACCGGTTAACAATGTTTTGAGATCTAAACCTGGGGGGATGTTCTTTGACATTGGGTCTAGTGGATGTTCTTTATGTTCACCCCATTAGTGTTGACATTGTAGTTTACTAAAGGCACTGAGTTTTTTGATTTGTATATAAGGGGTTCAAGTAAAATATTGTGAAGGTTTCATCAAGGATAAATAAATCATTTAAAGCTAAGTATCAAGAGGAGGATCTACAGGACTGTGTGTATTTTGAGGGAGGCATAATGTAATGTTATGATGGTCAAACAACCCATGTGTATCATGACTACTCTCTCAAGTGAAAAGTTAACAGTGAAAGATCAATGCTTAAAGGTTCTCAGAGGTTGTGGATTCATCAAGGTGACTGAGTACTGTTAACCATTTAACCTACCTTGAAGAGAAAATATGTTAGACAAAATTTTTAGAAAAACCTTGTATAATGAAATTCTCCAAGGCTGAAATCTGAAATTTTCAATCTTCAGACTTTGGAGATTTTTTTTCTCTTTAAAAGTTTTATCGATCGGATTCAAGATTTCTCTTTTAGATATCTAAAGTCCAAAACCCCAAAAGTCTGATTTTTTGGACTTTCAGGCTTTTGAGGTTTTGGGACTTTTGGCCCCATTTTGTTTAAATCCCTCTTGGACTTCCAAAGTCTGAAATTCTAAAAGTTTGAATTTTCAGAATTTCGAGCTTTCGGGTTTTCAGAATTCTCTGAGTTGTTTTTAGGATTTTTACTTTAAAACTTCCGAAGTCCAAATGTCTAAAAGTCTGAATTTTCAGACTTTCAGGTTTTTAGGTTTCAAAATTTTCCATTACTAATTCATTTTTTTGTCTCCTAATCTTTGAAGTCCGAAACCCCGAAATTCCAAATTTCGAGCTTCTAGGTTTTAAACTTTTGAAGGTCCTCCACGCAATTAATTTTTTACCTACCTCTGTACAGGTCACATTTCTTCCATTAATATCAAGTTTTCTTTTTAAACTCAGTTTTTTACTCGTCATTTTTACCTGATACATTTTCTCTGACATTCCATTTCTTGTACTTTGCGACGTCTTTTTCAAGGTATGGTAATTTGTTTATTTTCTTTTGGTTTTAGGTCTTTTTCTTTGTTTCCTTCTCATTTTAGTTTTCTCTTTGGTCTCCCTCTGTGTTTTTTTGAAATGTCGACCCCTTGGTTCACCGTGTTTCACATTTCAAGTTTTTTTTAGGTATTCAGAGTTGTTTGAAGGATCCTCTCGAGTCTCCCATACTTCTCCATTCTTGTTTTTCAAAATTTGGGAGTTAGTATTGTTTGACAAAGTCCTTTTCCAATTATTTCAGAGATTTCAGTTCAGGAAATTTTTTTAGGAAATTTTTTCAAAGAATTTTTTTGGAACTTTTGACTTTGGAGATTCCGGTTTGGAGAAAGTTTTCAAAGAATTCAGTTCGGGAAACTTTTTCAGAGAAATTTTTCAAAGAATTTTTTTTTTGGAACTTTTTAGTTTAGGACTTTGGAATTTTTTCTTTCAGGTTTTTGGAATTTCTACAACTTTCACTTCTAAAACAGAGGGCTTGATGTCTGCTTCCACTTCAAAGAGAAAAGAGAAGAAGAAGTAATCATTTCTTGGGGTTTCTCCTCACTCCTTCCTGTCTTCCAACTTAGGAAATATAGGGGACACTGACCTAGGACAAATTGATTTTCTAGATTTATGGGAAAGATTAAAGGCTCCAAACAAGAAATCATGGATGTAGGCCATCTACAATAGTGGGATTTCCCTTGCTGCTAGTTTTCCCACATCCATGCATTTGCTAGATTTTTCTTTAGTTGCATCAGACCACTTTGACAAAGACTCCATGTCAGTTAAAGATAGTGATGATAAGGTGGTAATCCATTTGGACCCAGACTTCTTTGAAGATCTACTTAAACTTCCCGATGTTCAAGATTATGCCATAATTTCACTAGAGTTAGTAGTGGAACATTTGTATAAGAAAGAGGAAGTATGCTCAAAGATCATGATGAAAACTTATCTGGCCAAGAGCTTCACCAAAATACCCAAAACTATGCATCGGTCAAATTTTATTCAGGAGGTCAGTGATCTTATTGTGCTACTAAGAAGAGTTTCATGTCTTCCTTCTGCAAAGGATTCCAGAAATGGATGTTTTTTATACATTGCAACCATCAAGAAGAATGATGAGTTTATCCATTAGGGGGAGCATATTAGTAGCTCCATTTGCTATCAATTGGGTAGAGTGTTAGATATGAAGAATTTCTATATGAAATCCTTATTGGTGTATGTTGTTGCTACTATGGGAGATTTTTCTAGTTTGAATACTAGGGGTGTTCGCAACACTTCCCAAATGTATGAATTTTATCCCAAATTCACTCTGGATGAAGGAAGAAAGCATTTAAGTAGAGTGAACAACACTTTCTTTGCTTTCATCCTCTATCATTTTGACAAAGAACTATATAATCAGAGGATTTATGATGAATCTTTCAAAGAAGTGTGGGAATGGGGAGAAATCTACTTTCAGTTTCCTACATTCACCTATATTCAAATTCTAGGTTTCATAGGTGCCCTAAGCAAATTGCCAAGGTGCCCCACTAACAAAAGGATTCTATTGGAATTAGTTCGGTAGTTATTGGATTATCATCGAATCTAAAATAAGTGTCACAAAGTGGGAATACATTTCCCTATTTCGATTGGTAGGTAATCTTTCCCAAATATTCACAAGGAAAAAAATGTTGATGCAGAAATGGTCGATGTAACCCTATGGACCTTTCATCCGTAGACTAATTTTGATTATTGGGGTAAGTTTTGGGAAACATGTCAATCCAATGACCACGTGCCCCAATTAGAAGATATTTGGATTCATTGTCAGGACAAATACATCATGTGAAAAAGAGATTATGAAAGATTGACCCTTGATGAGGTTTGGAAATTTGGTTTGGCTGATGTGCCAAAGGACATGCAAGAAAGTGATGAGGTTTTGGATTCATCATACAAGGATGATAATGTTGCCAATCAACCGCTGCCATGGATTGATTGGTATTTGGAAGAATGCAACAATACAAAGGAGAGGGCAAGACCCATTTTAAAAAGGACTTTTAGTTGGTTGGGAACCTTGGGAATCTCACCCAAAGGGGAAAATCAACCTATAAATATAGGAGCTATACCAGAAATAAGCCAACCAACACCCACTAAGGGAAAAAGGTTGACTCAAAAGGCTCCTACAATCCCAAAGAAGATTTTATTTTTTGTTGGTGGCTCATCTCTCTCCAAGGCTTCTACTCCCAAGACCAGGTCTCCTGTAGTGCTTGTGACATAAGTGGTTGAAGGTAGTGACTCTCCTAGTATCTTCCAAGATCCATCACATCATCTTCTTCCTCCATTATCACTTCCAACATCAATTCCTTCCAATTCCACATCCATTTCTTCTTTCCCATCCCCTTCTATGGCCCAAGTATTCTCATCACTTCTATTTCTATCAGTTGGGGAAAATATTGGGTCACCCATTTCCTCTTCACTTCCTTTAACACTTCCATTTTCTTCAATCATACCCCCTAATATCATTTTATGAACTCCTATGGCTGTCATTACATCCACACCATCCATCATTGCTACTTCTACTCAAATACCAGCCATGGTTTCTAGTGATCTTATTTTGACCAATGTTTTAGGTATTGGATCTGATACTCCATCTTCATCAGCTTTAGCCATACTAGAATGGGTTTTTAGGAAAAATCCCAAGTAGAAGAAGAAGGTTCCTTTGGGATATGTTATAGATATCAGCATATTGGAGCATATGCCCAAGAGACAAGCCAAAAGACTGAGAACCATGTTCTAAATTTAAATTTGGCAACATGGAGTGAGATCAGAGAGGAGGATCCTGACTTGATTCTTCAGGAAGAGGTGATCGATGATGTCTCCAAATTATTTGAATATCAAAAATCTATGGAATTCTGGTGTTAGGTATTGCATGATTTGATCAAGAAATTGGAGGAGATGCTAGAAGATACAATATAATATGAGAAATAAACTCTGAATAATAAAATATGTAATTGAATTCATTTGGGATGTTCTATTCAATAGAGAGGTTACAATAAATAATGCATTGATCTCCTATAATGATGGAGTCAATGCATATCAAATAGATCTCCCCACAATCTCTCATCTTATCCCTTTATTCCCTCACACCTAGAATCTCTCTAAGAGATATCTACATGAGTTGTAAATACAACTCATCACACACAATAATATTATTTAATGTTCATAATAACTAAATATTAATTCTTGAAATTCACCCCCTTAGTGTGAACATGGGGTAAGTAGCACCTGAAGACACTAGTATGAAAAGTTCTGCAATTGCTATCTAGATCTTGCTATCTGGAACTTACTACACATGACCACAACTATGCGAAGGAATGCATCCTGCATTTACTCCATGAAAATAATGCACTTGGCATTCCACTGGCGGATCATCTTCATAAATAAGGAAGGTAGTTAGAGGATCTCTGCAGTCAGAGGATCTCTAGTTAAGATTCCCTTCTGTAAACAAAGTCTCACAGTTCTGCATCTTCCACACCACATCACAACACCTAAAGGAACTGCATTTGGAATTTTAATCTTACATGTGAACACATAATCATATGTGTTTTTATTTCTCCACCACACACTGAAAACAAACACTCAACACATAATTGAAAAACACGACCACCAAATCATTTATGTGGCGTCGTCGACGGTGCCTAGTGAGAGATCGTTGATTGAACTCCTTCCTCCGTTGCCTCCTTCTTCCATGAATGTCCCTATTAAGTCTGCAGAAAGTATAGTCGAGGATGATACATGTTCCCTATCGTGATATAAGGCGGGGTCAAGGGGCGGAGCCCCCGAATCTAGGAACAATTTTTATTTACATTTTCCCTTAAAAATTGAGTGTTAGATTACACCGAAAATGCACTCATTTGTCCTTTTTTTTAGTAACAAAATTTTGACTCAATTTTGATGACAATAGAATGATACAATAAAAATCCTAAGATCACCTATTTAATAAGAATATGAAATGACCTTTTCACCTACCAAAATACGACTCTTGATTCTGACTTTTTACTATAGCACTTGTTTTTAATTGACTATCTAATGAATAACTATGACACAATATAATAAAAACTTAGAAGGCTTGCCTATAAAACATATTATATGACTCAACCATAAAAGAGAACAATTATCACGTTTAATTTGTAATAAAATTAAACTTATAATATTATGACCAAAGACTAGGCATGATTACAACATTGCTGCCTTTAGGGCCATTGAGGAGTTCATCGTGGGACATGCCAAAAGTGTTTCCAACCTCAGCGGTGTCCCGGCTGCACTTTGGGGCAATGAAAAAGAGAGCAAAAAGGACCATCGAGGAGCTCGATAAGACGTATGCTGCCCACATGACCGCTTTGGGTATGTTTCATGCTTGGAAAAAAGTCAAGATCAGTGTTGATCAAGCAGCCAAGAAGTAGTCCTGCATGCTTCTACTGCTCTCTTTTGTTATTCTTACTGTTTCTTGGCTGTCGGGTTACTGTTTTTTTGCTGTTGTTTTGCTGTTAAGTCTCGCTTGTGTAGTTGTTTCTGGGCTACATTGAATTTCATTGTACTACTTGGACTTGGTTAGTCCTGCTATGCTTCTCACTCTTATTCCGACTTAAAGGCCTTATTTTGTATTCAAGGGTATAGTCCCTTTCAAAAAACTATTTGCCAATATTAAAAAAATATTATGACCAAAGACTAAATAAACTAGAAAAAAAACTATTTTATGCGTGGAATGTAGATAGTAGACCTACTATAATGGCAATACCTCAGGTCATATGGCTTTTCTTTTTCTTCAAAACCATGGGCTGAGTTTTGGTGGAGTCCAAAGTTGGCATTTTTCACTATGGAGCCATAAAAATAATGATCTCAATTTTCAGTCCTTCGCCAATGCAAACCACAATGGAGAGTAAAACTTGGGATATCTTAAGAGTACCATGTACCAACAGGAGTTGAATGACTCATTCTGATCCTAATTGGGTAGAGAGCATTGATAACAATGTAGACTGATATCAGATTAAGGAATATTTGGTGGTGTGAACTGTGTGCACGTGCTACTCTCCCTTTTAACTTTGAGGTTTCTACAAATAATTCTTCTTCACACAGCTATTCTGTGAAAAAAAAAGGTATACACAACCAGCAAATTGATTCTTAAAAAAATAGCTAAAGATAGATTCAACGTACAGTGGCCATAATGTATTCAATGCCATACATATTACAAGTCAACCCTGCTCCCCATGTGTTGGCCTACATACACATTTGTGCATCTACAGCTGTGCATAGAAAAACATAGGAAGATGAAAGATGAGTTCCATGTCTTTAATAGTTGGAAACAAACATTCTAAGCCACACCAAGATTGAATAGATGTAGACGTAATTGACAGTGACATGTATATAAATATTATTTTTCCAATTGAATGCACATGCTCTGATACCACTGTTAGAAGTTGTAATGTAATATGAGAAATAGACTCTGAATAATAAAATATGCAATTGAATTCATCCGGGATGTTCTATTCAATAGAGAGGTTAAAATAAATAATGCTTTGATCTCCTATAATGATGAAGTCAATGCATATCAAATAGATCTCCCCACAATCTCTCACCTTATCCCTTTATTGCCTCACACCTAGAATCTCTATAAGAGATATCTACATGAGTTGTAAATATAACTCATCACACACAATAATATTATTTAATGTTCATAATAACTAAATATTAATTCCTAACAGGAGAAACGAGTGGAAATCACAGATGCCCTTAATGACATATTAGAAGAGTTTGATATTGCCAATTGCAAATTCTTCAATGAAAATATTGATGCTCTTCCTGAGGATCAAATTAAGGAAAATTTCAAGGATTTGGTGAAGTGTGATGATGAGGTCACCAAAGCTTTCAATAGTGATGCCATTGACCGATTGGTCTTGTGCCGAAATTTCATAGGGAGACTAAAGAAAGTTACGAATAAACTTCGAAGATTGCCAACCAGGATCACAAAGGAAATCGAGACAACAGATGTAGTGAATCACTACACATGTGGGCTTGGAGATGCAGAAATTTAGGGGATTATCAAGTGCTTCATTGAGTACAAGCACCGAATGGTTGTGTGGGAAGGAGGACAGTAAAAACTTGCAAGTGAGGAAAGTGTAGCTGAACTAGGGCAAAGTTGAGTGGCCATGAAAGGGCAAAGCTAAGATCTGGATCAGTCAAAGCTGTAGGGTTGACTGAGTCAAACCCTTGTAACAAATTAGCTATTTTCATGGGAGCATGTTACCTTAATTTAATGACATTTGTATTTTTAGTTAAATGTTATTTAAGGGCCCAGCTGTAATGGCTCAGCCTAAGAACTTATAAATAGTTGAATGCTTCAAGTTAATATATATAGATTATTTTGGAGAGGAGTTGCTCTTAAAGCTTAGAAGAGTGCTTCAGAGATTATAAGAAACTTTTTAATTATATTCAGAGTTACACCTTTCTGTTGAAAATATGATTTATTGTGTTGAATGGTTAACCAATGTTTACTTTGTGAATTTGTAATTCCTTAGTGAGAGTGATTATCTTACCTTTATTTCAGGTTATCTATGTCATGTTGTGAAGGAATAATACTAGCATCTTTTGTGTTGGTTGGGAAAATATTATTTTCCTTATGTATTAATTTTATGTCATTATCATCCCTAGTTTCAGAAATAGGTGTTTGATATATGTATGTGTGGTTTCCTCATGATAAATTAATTGTGTGTCGAATCTGATTTGATCTACCCTTATGTACACTTAGGTTTAACAAAGGAACATCTGCCCCTGGTTTGTGGTATTTTGTAACCTTTCTAGTTGTGATAGGTGAAGGTGGTCAATGATCCAAGCATCCCTCCCACATTAACCCTTCCAGATGTTAAACATCCCTTAATTTGGTGCATCACCACTTCTAGTATAGGTTTTATTTCCTTGCAAATCTCTTTCCCTAATCCCATGAAATGTTAACATAAGACTAGATAGCCCTTTTATCTTGCATTAGAAGTAGGGTTGTATTTAGTTTAGGAAGAGGAAGCCGGCCTTCTCCGAAGGTTCACCTCAAGCCCAAGTCTTATATCTTGAGAGGTGATCCCATGTATCCTAATCACAACGAACGTATTGTTCACATTTTGGCCATTCGGAGGGTGCAATGATTTTGTGACAACAAGTACAATGAAAGCTACATGTCATAACAATGATCCTTAGTGATTGTAAGCATATTCATGGAGTCAAAGGTACTGTATACATGTTGAGGGTCTTTATCATGCTTTTGCAGATGAAATGTGAAATTAACAGTGACTTAAGATCTACTTCATGTTAGTATAAAAGATTGAAATTTCTTGAGGTATGTTGAAAATGTTCAAGGATTATGTGGTTGACAGTGCTAATCACATGTATAAGTATGTCTCTTTGGAATTTAACTCATGTATGATGGTTACGAGTTAATGTATGGTCATTAAGGATCTCAAGAGTGTCCATTAACAAAGTATAAGGACTATGAAGATCTAAAGTGCTCATGAAGAAATGTAGAATTGTATCATTCAGAAGTGTAAATGACTATAGGTATATGAGGATCTATTATGTCACAGTGGAAAAGCACAGTTGTCTTGTCCTTGAAGAAGTTGAGGTACACTCTAAAAATGCAAAGATGAAGGATGATTCTCTACAAGTATAAAGGTAATTTCCCTTATGGTATTGCACATCTTACAGTGTTTCAAGGTGTTCAAGAAGGGTAAAATGGATTGGTATGTTACATTTCATGATCTCAAAGGTCTATGTGATCATTCTTTTGTTGAAAACAACATCAATGATTGTTTGAGAGAAATATAAAATCAAAGGAGTATGTGATCATGCTACTTGAGTTGTTTTACTAAGTCATTAATCCTTGATTCACGACTAAGATGGAAAGTTTTACCCTAGTGATTACCTACAATTTGTACAAAGGTATGTAAAAATATCTAATGTAGCTTATTCTTGGTTATGTACTCTTGGAACATGGTTGTAATGTCTTGAAGGGATGATTGTGATTATGATAGGTCTATGAACACACTTAGTAGTTGTTATCTATTAATGGAGACTTGGTTAAGAATCTAGAGTGGTATCGAAATGCTACAAGGTATTTAAATGGTATTGATGGTTTGTAGCACTCCTAAGGCTTGATTTATGTGTGAAGTTTACTCTCAAGTTCTGCACAGGTGAATAAATGACCATGAAGGTCCCCTAAATTTGTCAAATAAGGCATGGTATAAGAAATTAAGAGTTCAATTTGATCAGAGATGAAAATAACTGAAGCAAATTTTAGAGGTGGTAGAGTGCATATTTATGAGAGACAATTAATGTATGGAAGTGCTCTCAGGTGCTCTGTGTAAAGATCAGGCACTTAAGGAATTAAATTAATGTCTGAGGATGAATGCACAAATGGAAGGGTATAAATTTTGAAACCCTAATGGTTGAATTTTCACTTTCTCTAGGATGGTTAAGAATGTCAAGGGTATTTAGTCTCAGATACACATGTTGAGTCCATTGTTAATCGATCAAATATCTATGTGAATATGATGATTTGCAGGTATATTTCATAAGGTAAAAAAGTATTTAATTTAAGAAGGTTGAAATGATATAAGAAAAGGTTTTGGATAATCTAGGTATAGGGGGAGATATAATGATCTATGTCATGTTGAGTTCTGGCTTCTAAATCATGGAGAATTTTGATAAAATTACACCGAAGATTTGGTTTAGGTATCATAGTCCTAAATGGTATTTTACTTTCCTTGAAGGAAGAATCTGTGGTCTTGAGCATTGAATAAACCTAGAGAGAGATGTATTTATTGAATGAAGGAAAATAAGGAGGATATCAACTAAGGGGGAGCATTTTAGGTGATCACATTAGGTCCATGGATCTTCATCTTCATACACTACTAAAGGAGTCAAAGAAGAGAGAGTTTAGTTCTAGGGGCTATTTGAGAAAGTAAGTTGCGTTATGAATTATTGTCATTATGTGTTGACATTTTCCATGTCTAATGGTCATTGTAGCCTTTTTCATAGATGTCAAAGGGGGGAGAGACATTTAAAACATGGAATTTAGATCAAGTAGGTGTTGGTTTTGTTGGTTGCCATCAATGTTTCTAAAGGTGGTTGCCATCAACGAAAAATGGGGGAGATTGTTGTCCATTGTGTGTTTTATTGTTATTGATGTCAACTCCATTGATGACAAAGGGTTTCATGAGTTCATGTGAGTTTCCATGACGTGTCATTCAAGTGTAAAAAATGAAGGTTGATTGGTATTGTCAAGTTTAGTGATGTGTTATGTTATCTTGAAGCATGGTGTAGTAAGATAATTCATTGTTTGAGTCCTACCAAGTGATTTAATGAGTTTCATGAGGTCAAACATGGTCCTAGTGATGTGTTATAGGTGCCTAAGAGTCTGCAAGAGTTCAAAAAGGTCATTACATGTGAATTCATGGTTGAGTCAAGTCATTCCAGGCCTATTCCTAGCCTTGAAACATGATGGGGCTGATCAATCTTATCCAAGTATGAGAACCATGTTTTGACATGATGTATCAAGTATGTGATGAGTTTCAGGTCAGAACTCAGAAGTATAGTGCATGTATGAGGTCCTTAGGGAGAAAGAAAGTGAGAATAGGTAGTTTGGCACATGAAAGTCTTAATGGATTGAGATTTTTAGAGATATATGGGATATATTGTGAGTATGGAAAGTTATAGGGTGTTTTCATGATGATTCATGAAAATTTTAATTTCATTATGAAAATAGAATTGTAAGATAATTCAGTTTTGGAAAAACTGAGTGTTTTACAATGTGATTTTGAAGAAAAAGTGGACTTTATGATGCTCATTGTGAGATGTGGAATTTGAATGGGTACCTTGGAATATATTCTTAGGTCTATTATGAAGTTTTCAAAAAAATAATAACGTTGTTTGATTTTCACATTTTTATGAACGATCGTTAAGAACATATGTTACTTTGTAACCCTAACTAAACCCTAACTCAAAGTGACTTGGGAGAAAGTGAGTATTATGATCCTGTATTGATTTTATTTTGTAAAATTTATGATTTAATGTTGTATAGTACTCCTCCAGGTTTCTAGAAAGGTATGGTAGAGTTTTCAGTGATGAGTGGAACCCACTAAAATAGGTAAGTTTATGAAGAAGTTCAGTTTGGGACAATGTTTTCTAAAGGAGTTGAAAAATAAATGGACATTTTTTTATCATGGGATTTTTAATTGATTTAAATTATTGTTTTAGGTCATGTTTTTCCTTCTAAATGTCAAAGTGTACCCTATTTTTGAAGATTAGTCAAAGGACAATTTTGGTGAACTTTCAAGCAATTTTCCAAGATGGTCTTGGTTGAAAGCCTTACAATTAGAGTTAGAAAGAGTTATGATATTTTATGGAAAGAGGATTAAGATTTATTTATATTTTTATAATTTTTGTCTATTTATGATGAGTTTTGATCAGTCATCCAACTTGATTTGTGAAGAATAAGGTAGCTATTTTTTCAGGACAAGTTTTCTCAGGCTGAAAGAATGAGGTGAGTGAGGCATGAGATGCATTAGTTGATACTTGATAGAAGTTTTAGAGTGAAGAGGGATGATTTTTTTACTTGTGAAGGATTTTATAGGTCTTTCAAGTGGCAGAAAGGGTGCAAACCAGTTGAGTTTGTTAAACTTCTTTCTGGGAAACTCTTTTTGGTGAAGAGGAAAGTAGGCGTGGTTTACACATATGAATTTTTCATGATCTATAACATTAATGTATATGATTTAAAGGTAATTATTATTAGATAGATTGGTTACATGCCATATTTTAGTTTTACTTGAGTGGTATTGATACCCAAAGGTGAAGACAAGGTGCTGGAAACAACTGTCTGGTGAAGGTTTTGGGCCTTTTGAGTTGTGCTATGATTTTTTTGATTAGTGAAAGATAATTATCAACAATGGTTTATTTTATTACATAATATTACACATGTATGGTGAATTTTTGATCTTTAATAATCATGGTTTTTTCATTTGTTGTTTTAGCTCATGTAGGTGATGGGATTTCGAGCTAGTTTTGTGCATGTTTGATGGTTTTGGGCATGACCAACCTATATGGGTCTAATGTGAACATTTTTATGAATTTTTTGGGATTATTTTAAGTTTTATTTGTATTTAAAATGGATAAGTACTGAAATATGATGCATTTTAGATATGAGAAGCATACTTAAGTGCTAGTTTAGGTCATTTTAGAACTAATGATCCTAGAGGGAAAATGTGACGTCGGTAGAAGTGTGAGAGCTGATAAAGGGAATGTTTAAGATATGAAGAGGTGTGTGATAGGTTGAATAATTATTTATATCATGTGTGTAAGGTTTTAGAGCCAATACAAGTCTAATAAGAAGATAGAGCAAGTTGAAGGAATGAGGGTTTGATTATGTTTGTGTGAGCTGAAATTGTGATCTCCATCAATTGTTGTAGAATTATTTTTGGAGACCATAATATTTAGATGGTTGAGTTAGTAATTAATCATATTAGGGGGTTTTATACTCCTTGAAAGTGGGTGCTTCACTAAATTAGCGGTTGGTGCTCTACTAAACTAGGAGTTGGTGCTCATTGTAGGGTTGGTGCTCTAATAAACTAGGATTTGGTGCTCCTTGTGGGGTTGGTGCCTCAATAAATTTGAAATATGGAAATATAATGTTTTTTTTTAGTGGGTTTTCTTCCTCATGAGGGTTTCCCACTTAAATCTTGTGTCTATGATCTCTCTCTTATGTGTTATGGTTATTTGAATGTATTGTTTACAACTAATAAACTACTGTTGAATGTATGTGAATGTATGGATGTTAATATATGCTAAAATTACTGATAAATGAAACAATAAATTTTTAGGATTGGTTCACCCCCCCCCCCCCCCCCCTCTTAGTTCATTATGCTTCCAACAATGAATATTTGAAGACTTTTAAGCCAAAAGAAATGTGACATTATATTCCCCTAAAGCCAGGTATTCAAAATTTCAAAATAAATCAAAGACAATATAACCAAAATATTGCAGGAATAATCTATCAAGAGATTCAAAATTTATTGAGTGATAAGATTATTTTTCCCATTCACCATTCAACTTGGATTATCAATATTATCCCAGTATAAAAGAAGAATGGGGAGACAATGATCTGTGTAGATTTCTGTAATCTAAATCGGGATATTTTAAAGGATAACTATCATCTTCCTATGATGGATCAAATTTTGTAGGTTGTGAATGGTTTTGAAATTCTATCAATGCTCGATGGGTTTTCTGGTTATAACCAAATTGAATTAGATGTATAAGACCAACAAAAAATTACGTTTACAATTCCATTAGGCACTTTTTCTTATCAAAGAATGCCTTTTGGTCTCATCAACATAGGTTCAGGTTTCCAAAGAGATATGGATTTAGCCTTTGGATATCTGAAAAATAAGTGTATTTTTATTTACTTGAATTATCTTATTGTCTTTTCTAGTAATAGGGAATATCAATTTCAGTACCTTAAACTTATTCTCCAACGATGTAGAGAACATGGCATATCTCTCAATCCTAAGAAATATATTTTTGGAGTTACAAAAGGAAAGTTTCTTGGAAATATTGTCGCAAGGGATGGAATCAAGATTGATCTAGAGAGAGTATAGGATATCCAAAAGATTTCTCTTCCCACAAGTAAGAAATGAGTTCACTCTTTCTTCACCAAAATAAATTTCCTTATAAGATTAATTCCAAATTTTGTTGAACTGACTTGAAGCATAAATAACATGATGAAAGAGAAGCAGTCTTTCCATTGGAGTTCAGAGTGCAAGAGAGATTTTGATGAGATAAAGAAGGCCATTATAAGGACCCATTTTCTAGTTTTTACTGATTCTGACAAAGACTTCATAATTTATTGTTATACCTCTAAAAACACCCTTTCTACCATCGTAGTCCAAAATAATTTCAAAGGATGTGAAGTGCCAATTTATTTTATGAGATATGTTCTTAAGTCACATGAGTTGAAGTATCCTCAACTTGAAAATTATGCTTTCACTGTATTCAAGGCCATGAAAAAATTTATATTCTACATTATTAATTCTCATTCCACTATTTTCGTTCCAGATATAATTGTGAAGTATATCCTAACTTAGAAAGAATTTGGTTCTAAAATGGGTAACTAGGTTGCAAATGTTCAGGAATATGACCTTGATATCAAACCTACTAAATTGGTCTAAGGAAAAGGTCTATCCCAACTAATTGCATAAAGATAAAAGTAAAATTCAAGTAATAGTGAACATGCTGAAATTCCCACTGTTCTGTTCATGAGTTTTACAGATGAATGGTATTCCAAAATTTCCCACTTCCTCACATATGGGGAATGTATTGTATTATCCTGCACATCTTAATACCAAGGAGAAAATATAAATCAAACTTAGAGCTATAAGGTATGTTATTTAGGACAATTATCTTTTCAGAAAATCAATTGATAGTCATTTCTTAAGATGTGTAGACAAGGAGCAACATAAGTGGTTGCTAAGGGACTATCATGATCAATCTTGCAGAGGGCCTTTCTCTTACCCTATGAAAACTCATAAGATACTCTAAGGAGGTTACTATTAGCCAACCTTGTTTAATGATGCAGCTAAATGGGTCTCAAAGTGTGAAGCTTGTCAGACATTTTTTGTACGACCTAAGTTGGAAAATATTCCATTGAATCTTGTAGTGACCAAGGAACCTTTCCAGCAATGGGGATTAGACTTCATTGGAACTATTAATCAGAAATTTAGTGCATGACTCACCCATGTTATAACTACAATATATTATTTCAAAAAGTGGGTGGATCCCATGCCTATCAAGAAAAAAACTTTCGAAGTCATTTGTAACTTCATCAAGGAAAATATTTTGGTTTGATTTGGAGCTCTGAACAAGATTATAACAAATAATGCTCCTAAATTTTATTCCTACGAAATCATAGATTTTTGTTTTGGATATATGGAATTTCCATTTCACATTCTTTAAATTATTACCCACATGGAGAAAGGACAATTGAATCAACCAACAAAAAATTGGTAACCATAGTAAAAAATTTGGTTGATGAATCACAATAGAACTGACATAAGAAGTTGTATGATGCTCTTTGTGATGATTATATAACACCCAAAAGATATATTAGAATTTATCCATTTCATCTAGTTTATGGGAAATATGCTCAGTTACCAATTAATCTTGATTTACCATCTTTGCACTTAGCTAAGACCTTCAAGGATTCTCTTGTAAAGAGGATTATGTACTAACAAAAGTTAGAGGAAGAAAGGATTCAGGTGGTTGATCACATCTCATCTCATTAGAAAAAGGTTAAAAAAAATTTGACAAGAAATCCCAAGTCTAGTGACTTCCAAGTTGGAGATATTGTTCTGCTCTGGGACAAAAGGAGAGAACCCCGTGGGAGCCATGGTAAGTTTGAATCACTTTAGCTTGGTCCATTCCAAATTCAACACTTTTCTGGTCAAAATTATTATTACTTAGCTTATATGCATGAGAATTCTCTCCCATTACCTTATAGTGGGAAGTATCTCAAGTTGTACAAGTATTGAGTGGGTTTCAGTCCTTTATATATAGTCTTTGTTTTGGTTTTGTATTTAGTTGTGTTTGTGGGTGTGTGCGCTTTCCTTTCCCCTTGTTTTGGTTCTCTTATCTATATCTATCTATATTCTTCCCAATGGATAAGGCACTGGTATGGTGAACCATGAAATTATGGATTTATTTTCTTTACCTTATTTGTACTTTATATCAAACCAAGTCAAGCACCAGAAAGAGCCAATTATTGTCACGAGGCCTGAAATGTGAAATTTTCATTTTTTTTGAATTTTGGCTAAGTATCTTTCCCTTGGTTGAATTTGCTTTATGTATGTCAAGTATGAAGAGGGAAAATTTCAAGAGGTATTCATTTTTGAGGCTGCTTTAAGCTTTCTTGAATGAATCGATCATTTAAGGAACATGAGATGTTGTTACCTTGTTCCTCCTACTCCCCACATTGCCGTGTTTACCACTTGTTTTTCTTATTTTGGGAAAATTAGATGTATCGGGAACTTTGGGAATAGTTGGAATTTTTCCTCACTTCCTTATGTTTGTCACTTCCTTGACATCACTAATTCAAAACCCTTCCCACCTTGTTGGATATGTCAGAAATATCAGGTATTGCAAGAACCTCTATCCTTGTTCCTCCCAACCTTCCATTCTCTACATCCCTACAATCACTACTTCCATCAGGTATATCAAATAAGTTGGGAACTTTGAGAACCCAAGGAACTGCTCCTCACTTCCTTTAGTTCTCTGTGAATTTGATTTTTCCACACAAAATGAGAAAGGAAAGTTATGAAAAATTTGTTATGTTCGTTCCTCTCAACCCCAACATATCCAACTTTGAATGCCATATTGTGGAGTTTGTTTTATAAGAATGTTCCATTGGGCCTCAATGCACCCAACTCAATGTTTTGGCACTATGTAGGGAAATGGTGGACTACCTTATCCCAAATATTATAAAAAAACTCCTCCCACTCAACCTTTTATCACATTTATTTTAAAATATTCCATTGTCATGTTGTGCCTTCTCCCACATGAAAAGGTGCAATTTTATTCAATTATTCCTCATTTCCCAACCAAATTCAAAAAAATTTATTTGCATTGTGATAATAGAGCAATAACCTTCATCTAAATTCAAGAGGTGAATAGTTTTATCCCTGTTTCATCCACTTTGTAAATTACCTACATTTTTTTGCACTTTCCCTCATATCCTCTTAAACCCCACAGTAAAACCATTGTCTTTCCCTGAGTCCTACCCAACTTTCCACAATGAAGTTTCAATATGTTGGATATGAACACATCTCCTCACTTAAAACCTTTGTCCCTGAGATAGGAGAGAATGATGTAAAACACGTGAACTTAGATGATTTCTAGGCTAAGGTGAAAGATGACAACCCAACTGTGTTATCCTGAAGTAGTATAAATAGTGGATTAACTCATAAATAATGTTTTCCTACATAAGTATAGTGTACTGATATAGTCCTAGCCCGTGCCTCGAGTTTTGATCATCAAACCAAGGATTTAAAAGACCCTCAAGGGCAGGTTATCGCAGAATTGGAAGCTCACCATATTAACCTAGCTCTGGGTATTCCAAATTTTGAAGGTTCCGAAGTTTAACCATGGTTAATTCCCAAAGAGAATATGATCTCACTCCTATCAAGTATTAGAAAAAATTACCAAATCTTGGCTAATATTCAAAAGGAGAGGACGTTATAAATTTCCCAAGACCCTCTAAAGAATTTAATTCTTAGAGGAATTATCAGATATGATAACATTATTGGCATGGGTAATGCATTTTCCCTCAACTCAGGAGTTTCAAATTTTGATGAACATATATATAAACTTGATTTGTGAAGGCTCACAACCCTTGAACTGGGGAGAGATAATTTGTGATAACTTAACTCAACAACTCACCCAAGTACATCAGACCAAAACATTTTACATGGCATCCTACTTGATGTACACCATAGATGTATACATAATATGGATTGACTTATCAAGCTAGGAGAATAGAAAAAAATTAGCTATCTATGTGATTTAACAAAAAGGGTTTCAAAGCTAAACCCTAGATATTGGAGATTCACATATAATAAATTTGACACAAGAACTAATCTAAAGGAAATTGAAACCCTAATTTCAAGAAAGGGAACAAAAGACTTAGCTAATTTTGTAATTAATCCTAGAGTGTTCTGAACTGGAGAACTGATGAACAGGAGGAGGAAATTATCACAATCGTGCCTAATAAATTCTACACCTATTGGATATGTCTGGAATGGAGCTCCTAGATTAATTCAGAGGAACTTAAGCACTAGATTCTACTCTTGGGCACCTATGTTTGCGAAAATGGCCAGAATCTGAATCTTCTGGTGTCGCAAGGTGGTTGCTAACATTCACTATTGGTTACCTGTATGTCACTAGATGATATTCAAATTCACATGTCACCTACAAAAAATTATCTCCTTCAAAACCCCCAAAAAATTAAATCCTAAAAAGAAAAAGATGTTAATGGGGAGTCAGACTGATGGTCACCTGAAAAAGTGAACTTATGAACGAACATTGTACAACATCTCAGACTCCATGAAGTTATTGTGTGTGTGTGTGTAGAAATTGTGCCTGAGGAATCTCTTGTGAAAGATTTACTTGATAGCGAGAAATAGATCGATGTAATAATGTAGATAGATGCGTGGATGTAAAAATGAGCTTCCCCTCCTATGAAGTGCATGCAGAAAATGTAGTCCCTTTTTCCCTTGAGTGATTGATATATGGATGCCTTGATGATCTTAGAATGCATTTGGATGCAACCTTAGGTGGTGATATTAGATGCTTAGAGCTTGGTCCTTTATTATGGCCACATAGCTTTGTATTTATATGATTCCCTTGTTTGAATTTCATAATTGAAAACTAAAAATACGACGCATAAGAAAAATGATTCCCATAAGATAAAAGAGGCCCAAAAGGGGTGATTAAGATATAAAGAGGTCGAGGAACCTAGAGGGAAAGAGGGCACCTGGACGTTCATGTCCAAAGTCAATAAAGATAAAGTAATGAAGATTAGACTGGGCTAAAGATAGATGTCAATTAATATTTTTTTCACTTAGGAATCATATGAATAGTGGTATGTAATTGGGACCTAGAAATTTACCCAAGTGCGTGATTTAGTGTCTACATTTTCCCCCAGTTTATTTTTTTGAGTGAATACTTGATAACATAAAGTAGAAAAGATATGTGTACTTGATAACCATGTAGATTGAATGTGAAAGCGTGTCGAGGAGATAAGAAAGAGTATGAAGTGATAAAAATGAAGCGTGAAAGTTAAGGAAGAGGAAGTGACCCTAGGGGTGAAGCATATGTGTTGTGTTTTGTTATACCTTTTGTTGTTGTCCCTTGTGCTTTCTGATGTGAGGTTGCACCTTATTGAGTATTAAGGTTAGACTTGCAAAAGAAGAGTGAAAGAGTAATAGACATCATGCATTATGAAAAATCTGTAAAAACATGTAAAAGTATGTGAAAAGTGTGAAAAAGTAGTAAAATAAACGTGTGCACCTGATTTGTGATGAGTGAAAGAGATAGAAATTGTCCTAAACTGTTGTAGAAGAGTGAGTTTTTTGTACGATCTCATTCCAAGAGAGAGTTTTTTGGGTGATCTCAAATAAAGAACGAGTTTTTTGGTTGATCTCAAACCAAGAAAAAGTTTTTTAGGCAATCTCATGCCACAACAGAAGAATTTTGGGCAGAAAGGTCTATTATTATTCTCCATCCCTGACTGCTTCCCAAAATTTATACACCATTGCATATGGTGTGACCCTGCTTTGTTCCATGTTTGATCCAGGTATAAAAAGGAGATAGAATGCCTTTTTATTGTTGGAGGACTATTATTGTATTGTGAAAAATGTGTTTTGATCAAGAATACTTGTCTAAGATCATACAAGGAGTCCGCGCGGGATAGAAGTCCCGAAACCAAGGGCACGAAAGGACAGGAAGGACCCGCACGTAGAAGGCAAGTTCAAATTTCAGGACTTAGCTGATTTTGAGAATGAAGACCTATTTTTGGAAGATGGCGTGACTGCCACATCAATGATGCAGAGATGTGTGTGCCATGCATTGTCTGTCTTTGGAGAAGCGGTTCAAAGTGTTTATGCATAGATATAAGCTGAGCATAGAATTGACACTTCAATTAACTGGAAGATAACTATAGATAGTGCACTTACACATGTGGCTATGATTGTAAATGGTGTGTGGCTATTAATAACATGAAACCTATTTCTAGAATAGATAAGCGGTGAAGGGAAATTCCCCACCATATATATATAATGTTAGGTGCATAGTAGATGTAGAATAGAGAGCTGGATGTATGTATGTGTAACAAAGAATATATGCATATGAATGAATCATTGTATTAGTTCCATACGTGCATTGGTATAGATTGACAATACTGTAAGGAGCTTCTATATTTATTAATAGATGGAAGATATTGGCTGAATCTAAGATTCATTATGTGTGTAGTTGAATAGTGCACATTATTAATTTAATCATGATTACTGTTTAAGCTTGTCCTTTCATAGATATGAGGGTAGCATGCATTATAGAATGATGGATTAGTTATGAATATATATGTTTCTTCCTTCATCATGTTAACATCCTGTTATAGCAACCCTAAAGAGGAACCTGGTACCTTTGCATGCTTTAGGTGAGCACTTAGTCTAGGTTGAGTGATGTGCTAGCATGAATAGGGTGTTATCTGGTAAATTCTAGGTTACATCATTGGTTCCATTGTTGGGACCTATTTTTCAATTTTTTTCATGATGGTTTGCGATGAAGATGTACCGGTTAACTTTAGCAAGTATTGAGGAATGGATACATGATCAGGAGGAAGAATATGCACGACGGTTCAACAGTGGATGTGAGTTTAACGCACACACTTGTGTAGACCAGAACCTGTATGACAACTTATATGAGAGATTTTTTGCTATCTTTCCAGTAGAACTATACGAGTGGCTTATTGCTTATACATCTTAGTGGAATTGGAGGTATCACACACTTGTCTAGACACAAGAAGAATTTAAGTCCCTCTATGATGCTGATATGATCTAGACTTACGTGGTGGATACATGGTTTCATGATGTTCTAAACAATTATATTTTGGAATATTCAATCTTGATGTACTCTTGCCCATAGGTAGTTGAATTCTAGTTTTTGTGGTATTCAAGAGTAACATATTTGCATGGTATTCCACTGGTGATCAAGATCTTAATGGTAACTTTGAACCTAGAGAGTAAACCGATGGCCAACTAAACTTCGCCACGTGAAAGTACAAGAACAGGTTTGGTTTAAAATGGTAGACCTAGTGGTAGAGAAACAAAGAGAAGAAAGGTAGCTTAAGTATGATGAGGTGCACCAGAGAGTATGGCATGGAGGAGAGAGATGGCTCATGAAGGATTTACAACTCACGTAGAAGATGTGGAGCCATAGCAATAGGAACTCCCCCATCTTGGAAAGCATGATAGAGATCCCTTCTCAGCCTCACAAAGAAGTGTGCCCGCAGAGACTACTTGAGTTGAAGGCATGCTTCTTAATCCACCCAATGACCTAGCCTTTGCGCTTGGTTTTTCAGTATCTAGTTGGAAAAGTAACCAAAAAACTAACTTGGTAAGTAGAAGAGCAGGAGTAAGTCAGGGATCAAGTACATCAATGGCAGGAAAGATGGATTCAATGTTATTTAGAGTAGCATTCTTAGGTGCATCATCCACATAGAATGTGAGAACGCAGAATGTTAGATTCACCTCTGGAAGTGGAACTACCTCACAGATTGTAGAGGTAAAGTATAATACTATTCTCAGAGCACATGGGAGTACATCTATAGGCCCTATTCCAACTATAGGTGGCGGATTAAGAGGTATAGGTGGTTCTGGTTCTGATGGATTTGGTGGTTCTAGAGGCGGAGGGAACATAGGAGGTTCTGAATCAGGTGGTCAAGGTCTGCAACAACCACACAATATCTATATGGAGATGTCTCTTCATCTTTTAGAATATAGAGGTAGAGAGGATGCTGCTGAACATGTGCATATATGTGAAATCTTGTGGTGGGCTAAAGGGATCACAACTGCTGAGTGAAAGGCAAGTCAATTCACCACTACATTATAGGGGTACGCACATAGTTGGTATAGGAAGTTTGACCCTGATCAAATTTGTGTGGATTATGTAGCATTGAGAGATGCTTTCTTGAAAGAGTTCCATATCCATGAGTTTGAGTAGAAGAGTATAACTGTGCTCAAAGATACTAATAAAGGCACTACTGAGAGTGTACGTGAGTATGATGCTCATTTTAAGAGACTTCTATCTAAGTTGTCTTATGATATTCATGCTAGCTAGCATACACAATGGTTCATTGTAGATTTGATTACACCTTTTAGAAGGGTGCTGTCACATAAGACATACATTGATCCATGTGAAGCACTGGAAGCAACTTTGTGTGCCGAGGTAATTATGAGCATTGACACTGGTGTTAGTCCATTCCTAGAGGCATAGATTGCAGCTATGGCAAAGAAGTTAGAGAAGCTATCAGCAAATTCAGAAATTCTCTTAGGAATTTGGTGTACATATTGTGAAGTGGAAGGTCACACCAAGGATAGTTTCCCTCACAGATCTATACACTCATTACTATTGGACTGTGAAATTTTTCATTTGAATCATGATGCTAGTCACTGTCCATTGTTACATCACGTGATAAGGAAGAATGTATCTTGATTTTACAAAATTTATAAGTCCGTGACCCATAATACTGAGGATTGTTGGCTGATTGTTCAGATCCAGGATGCTATAGACCTTAGGGTATGAAAGAAAAGTATAAAAAATAATTCTAAGGGTAAGAATGAGCACCAGGATTAGGATCATAATCAAATGTGCTATGACAAGAATGAGGGGTGTTTTGAAGGAGGTTGTAGAAGGGGACGTGGATATCGTGGTGGATATGGAGGATGAGGCCATGGTGGAGGAAGAGGAGAGTTACCTCATGGAACATGTTATACGTGTGGATCTCCTAACCACTACAGGCACGAATGTCCTCATAATATTACATGTTCTTTCTGTGGGAAGAACCATAGCTATGAAGAGTGCTCATACTTATATGAGCATTTAAGTAAGCAACATAAGCAAGAAAACAA
Source organism: Taxus chinensis (assembly GCA_019776745.2). Lineage (NCBI taxonomy): Eukaryota > Viridiplantae > Streptophyta > Pinopsida > Cupressales > Taxaceae > Taxus > Taxus chinensis. The sequence continues at coordinate 151,302,553 of CM034147.1, read as the reverse complement.
AGGTGTCAGGATGGTTAGAATCCAGCACACAGTAGAAGATCAGATGATGCCCAAGATAGTAGAAAGACCTGAGGCATTGACAATGAAGATTACTACATGAGCTGAAGTAGCATGTGTGAGAGAGGCATTGCACCAGAAGCCTATGATCACCAAGGAGGAGATTTTACATGCAAGGTACCTAGATCCTGCTCATCAGAAGGAAGTTTACTAGAACACCATGAAAGTGCTAAGGAATCTTCAGGGTGAGATACAATACCTAAATGAGCAAAAGAAAGCATTAGAGATAGTCCAAACTGATATTGATGATCTGCAAGAGGTGTGCAAGATGTTGCGCCAGGAGAACATTATTCCACTATTAGGAAGTTGGTTAAAAGGGAACACTTTGTGCGTAAGTCTTGAGACCAGATGATAGATTCTTAATGCAAATCTTCCCCCTGATAGAATTGAATATGACAAAGAAATTACTCTGAATGTTGTTTTGGATGGGTGGCTATTGAGCAACATATTGATCGATACATGTGCAGAAGTAAATGTGCTGACATTAGATGCATGGGTGCAAATGGGGAGGCTTCCATTGCAGCCATCATCTAATGTGTTATTCATGGAAAATAGACTAAGGCCACTCAAATAGGAGTATTAAAAGATGCATCTATAACTATACAAGGGGCCAAGTTCACTGGGGATTTTGAGGTATTAGCACTTGCAGAAGCAGAAAATTTTCCAGCCCTGCTTGTACGCCCTTGGTGTTATGCGAATAATGCTGACTTGAGATTTAATAAGGGGTATATAAGCTTTCAAAACAAGGAGGAAAGGGTTATGATACCTTTGACAGATGGAAATTCTGCACCATATGTTGAGCCTCTAAGTGAGGAGGATTTAAACAGAGTCTATGTACGCACTATCTAGGACCCAAAGGTCAATGAGCCATCAAAAGAAGGCATCCTATAGTGGTATGATTCACATTCTATTAGTGATACAATGAGTATTGCTTGTGAAATTTTCTCTCATGGTACATATGAATTAGTAGGATGTGAGGTGAAAAGCGTGGGTGCGTGCAAGAATGGATTTCGTTCAATTCAATGGATAGGTAGCACAGTACCTTGGTATACAGGGACAAAATATATTCCTGCCTTCTTGAAGGCCATGGAAACACAATGGGTAGATCAAGTTAAAAGGAGAGATATGTTAGTATATACACTGCGCGGGACAATAGTGCACTAGTGGGTAGTCCAAAGAGATAATCTTATAAACTGGAAAGAGATTGGAATAGATTTTTCTACTAGGTTTATAAGGAACAATGTACCTATGCAAATATGCACTTATCATAGTGATCAACCTATTCAGAATCACATTCAGCAGTGTGAGAGAATCTTGATAGTAGGACATGAAGCATTACCACCTTCACTCTGGGTGCATAGATTTTATTCTACGCTATAAGGATGCGCACGTGTTTAGTATGTATATGCAGAACTACATCGAGAAACTAGAAACTGGCAAGATTTGACTACAGGTATGATCTAGACTTTTGACTACTTCTCAACTAGACCTCCTGTAGTAGAGGCATTTAAATTTTTCAAGCACTTAACTATGGGAGATATTGCAAAAGTAGAAGAGCATATATAAGGATTATTTGGTGAGGCAGAGTTCGGAGCATTTTTTGAAAAGGAAGAAGAAATGGACTCCTTACTACTTGAACGCGCTAGCCTTGAGAAAGAGAAAGGAAAAATGGTTTACGTTGTGGATGACGAGGAAGTTGAGGACCTGGCTATTGAACATTCACACAGGGTGTGTGAGGTCTTGGATAGGGTAGACAAGGATACACGTGCCTACCACAAACCCATGAAGACAAATAAGATGAATATAGGTTCAAAGGTTGAGCCTAAGGAGGCCATAATTGGAGATTACTGATCAGACTCAAACGTAGCAAAGATCATCGAGTTACTTAAGGATTAGCAGGACTTATTCCCTCGAGGATATCAAGAACTTAAAGGCGTGCATGAATCACTTGGGGAAACAAAGATCAAACTTAAGGATTGTGCATGGCTAATTAGAAAGAGACCTTACAGAATGAATCCTAATTTGTGTGAAAAGGTAAAAGAAGAAATTGATAAAATGTTGAAATCTAGAACTGTCAAGCCTCTTGATGAGTCAGAATGGGTTAGCACAATGGTGATCAGTATCAAAAAGGATGAACAGATTAGGAAATGTGTGGATTATAGAGAGCTAAATGTTGCATGTGTCATAGATCCATTCCCTATGCCATTCACTTAGGAAATAATAGGAGTTATAGGGTGCGAAATATACTCCTTCACAGATGGATTTTCTGGGTACCATCAGCTTAGGATTTCTCAGGAGGATCAAGAAAAGATAACATTTACGACTGAATGGGGTAGTTTTGCTTATACTGTGATTCCCTTTGGATTGAAAAATGTGCCTGCTATATTCTCACACATAGTTGTACAGGCATTTAAAGATTTTATTCACAACTTCTTACAGGTCTACCTAGATGATTGGATAGTATATGGGCTTGTGAAAGATCATTGTGACAATCTGCGCTTAATGTTTAAACGATGTAGAAAATTGAGTATCTCTTTGAACATCAAGAAATGCATATTTACTATTCCATTTGGGATACTGTTAGGACATATAATCTGCAAGGAAGGTTTGCTAGTGGATCCAACCAAGATTGCAGTCATTTTAGGCGTAGAAGCGCCTACTAGTCAAAGTGAGGTGTGCGGTTTTTTTAGGTCATGTAGGATATTATAGAAAATTCATAAAAGGGTATGCCAAAATTGTTGCACCCTTGGAAGAATTTATGAAGGGGAAAGGTACATTTTATTGGGGAGAACCGTAGCAGTGTGTGTTTGAGATATTAAAAGAGAAACTTATTAATGCACCCATTCTATGCTTTCCCTCATGGAATAAATCATTGCATGTACATGTGGATGCTTCTGGTATGGCTATTAGCACTGTGTTAGCTCAACCTAGTGAAGGTATTAAAGATCATACAATCTATTTTACCAGTAGGAAGCTGACTCCTACTGAACGGAATTATACAACTACAGAGCGCGAATCTTTATCAATGATCTATGCATTGTACAAGTTTTGATAGTACTTATTAACAACACCATTTGTGTTTTATACAAAGTTCATGGCATTTAAATACTTGGTAAACAATCCCATCTTATAGGGGTGCATATGCAGATGGGTGCTCCTATTTCAAGAGTTTGACTTCATAATTGTGGTGAAGCCAGGGGGAAAGCAATTTTGGACCAAATCATTTATCTAGAATATATTTAGGAGAGGATGCACAAAAAATTGAAGAGACAATTCTGGATGCATAGTTATATAGGTTGCAACGCGTGCCCATAGAATTAGAATAAAGTGTTGTCTTTCTACGAATATGTATGGTACCAGAAGGAATGAAATCTTTAGAAAATAAGCAGCTAGTTATACACACGGTGCCATTTATGTTAATCAGTGGTGACCTCTATAAGCTAGGAAGAGATGAAGAATTATGTTGTTGTGTATTAGAGCATGAGTGTAAGGATATTATGGAAGAATCTCATGGTGGTATTGCAGGAGGCCATTATGTAGGTGATGCAACTGCCCAGAAGATCCTACTAGCTGGATTATGGTGGGAGACATTTTATAAGGACTGTAAATAATATTATAAGGTGTGTGATCATTGTCAGCACCTAGGAAAACTAGGGCAAAGAGATGAGATGCCTTTGACACCGATTACCAGTGCCGAACCATTTGAGAAATGGGCCATTGATTTTGTGGGATCTATTTCACCAGCCACGTGCAGGCCTAGGTCGAGTTATATCATTACTTACATAGATTATCTCACATGGTGGGTAGAAGCATCACCTACCAAGGACTGTATGGTAGCTATAGTAATTAGGTTTTTATGGGAGAATGTTCTTACAAGATATGGATGTACCTTAAGCTTGAAAAATGATTGAGGTACACACTTTTTGAATGAGAAAATCATGATCCTATTAGATGAGTTTATGGTTGCACACCATAAAACTACACCTTATCATCCTCAGGCAAACAAAACTGCTGAGGCCTTCAACAATATTTTGAACTAGAATATGACAAAAATTTGTGATGTTAGAAGAAAGGATTGGGATGACAAAGTATCAACTTTTCTTTGGGAATATAGAATAACTTACAAGAGATTGAACAAAGCCACACCATTTCAGTTGGTGTTTGGTATGGAAGTTATTCTCCCTATATAATTTATGTTACCTTCTTTGTGCATTACACACGCTGGAGGTTTAACTAATGAATAGGATTTAGAAGAGCATATCCAAAATATGATTCAATTGGATGAGATTTTAGCCATAGCACAATGGATTCAGAAGTAATAAAAGGATAGGTAGAAGGCATGGCATTATAGAAACATAAGGGATAAGAAGTTTGAGATTAGAAAAAATGCACTTCTTTATGACTCAAAGTTCTTACACCATCCATGCAAGATCAAAGTACATTGGTTAGGGCCGTATGTTATTACTTCTATACTTGAATCGGGTGCTTATTAGCTAGAAGCACTTGATGGAACACAGCTACCCAATTACTTTAATGAGAGTAGGTTGAATCCCTACTATAAATAATTCTTCTTGGTGTTTGTAATAAGGCATTATTACCATTTAGTTTAGGTTTTCAATTCTATATTTCCTTAATGCATTTCCTTCATTGTTGTTATGCTTTGTCAATTTAGTTGTTGTTCTTGTGTAATAAGCGTGCTTGTGTACGCACCTAAAGCTAATTACTGTATGAATAATGTCTATGCGCAGAGGACTACACATACTTTTCATGTGGGGTGGTTATAGTTATCCAAGAAAAATACTGTGGGATTTGAAAGGTGAAAGGAATAAGTTGCTACGGGTGTGCTTTAATTCAAAAGAAGATTGCTTCTCAAAAGTGACCAAGGATGGAGATAAATGAAATAACAGTATAACACGAGGTAAGTAGAGGCCATGATAGCTACCAGGAGAAGGTATAGTGATAAGGTACTTGGGCACAGGAGCACGTGCTGAAGAGAATTTTGTGACCAGAGGGTAGGAAAGTGTGTTAGAAGGTTATAGTTGGGTGCAAAGATGTACCATGCACGGAATGAATGGATTTGGTCAATGAATGAGGGAATATTTGGTAGGTGAAGGAGCAATAAATGCATCAAACTTTGAAAAAATTATATTAAGGATGGGATGTAGATTAATTTTTACCTTTGTGACTAAGAGTATTTAAGAGAAGAGCCAAGTGTGAAGAGCTGAGTGATCGAGTTAAGGTGCGAAGGGTGTGAAACCAAGAGTGAACAACCAGATTTGTATGACAAGAAGCTTTCATCCCTGGTGGTGAAGGGTTTGAGAAAAGTAGGGAGATAGAAAAGAGTTAGGTTACAAAGTATCCACCTAGGGCATAATTAAATTGAGCTAGGGTTTAATTCGCAAAGTTACATAGTTGAAGAGGAGACATTTGCAAGGTAGAAATGACACCAAAGAAGGAATTTGTAGTAGCAGTAAAAGGAAAGAAGAAGGTGGTCAGTTAAGGAGGAAGAGATGGCACCCAGAATCCATTTTTCAAAGATGCAATATCTAGAAGGATTCATCATTGGCCAATAATAGGATTCACCCATCAGAAAGAGAAAAGTAAGTGAATACAATCACAAAATTTCTGGAGAACAAGAAGGAGCTCGATTCCTTACTCATTACTAGAATGAACAAATGCATGGCAGATGATATACTGGTGTATGAATGATGTAGGTGAGAATATCCTGACAGAGAATTAGGGCTCTATCAATTATATGAGCTTCCATATTTCAGGAAGTATGAGCCCTTGTATCAGTGTCTCATGAGCAGGGTATACATGAAGACTTCTTCTACTTTGCAGGACGCAGAGTTATAATTTCATCTATGCTTTTCTCATTAGTTACAGGGCTTAAGGCCATGGGAGAAGACATAAAAGGTGACCTTGTAGATAAAGACATGATTATAAAGACCAAATAGGAGTTGGGGTACCTGAAGGGTCTGTGTGGAATGGACATAGATAAATTAAAGAACTATCTAGTTGTACAAGCTGCATAACACACCTTGTTACCAAGTTAAATGATCAGAGAGCGGTTGTGTCACAGGTGAATACTATGTGGTTACATGTGGCACGTAAGATGTCATAAGGAGATAATCTACAACATTACAAGATATATTGTAGCAGAATTAACTAGTAGAATAAGTACGCACATGAGGGAGGATCAGCTTTGGGGCTGTTCTACTATCACTGGTGTTCATGGAGATCAGAGTACTAGAATGGACAAAAGGATAAAGTATGGGAATACCCCATGTAGAATAAGTCCCCAGCTAAAAGATTCAACAAATACCTATGCAAGGAGGGCATGAAAGATGATGTAAAGCAGAGGGTGTAGAAGTGGTATGACAGGTTTTGCATCGACATTTTGGGAAGAGTGGTACATCCCGTAGGACCCACCAACCAGTGGTAGGGAAACAAGTTCTAGTTTTTTGTATATCAACATTTTTTCATCATGCACACTCCCTAATAAAATATGGAGTCTGGAGCCCTTAGTGAAAGTTACCTTACGCATTCACTACAAGCATATTTTCAAGCATATGTTTATAGATTTACATACACGCACCGAATTGGTCTTCAATGTAGATAAGGTAGACTGTGACTACCATACATTAATGAAGAAGTATGTATATCCTAGCAGAAGCACTTATACAGAGAGGATCATTTCAGAGGTACTGAAGTATCAAACCAATAATTTTGGTTGTAGCAGATGTGGGGACAGCATTGGTATATCTCCAACTGAAGCCAAAAATGGAGAATAACAAATATGTGGAAGGTGATTTCACACTTCTAGCACCACCAAATGGAAAGCATACAATAGAGAACATCCCAGTTCACTTAAGCTCATAGAGCCAATTGAATTACAAGATGAGGAAGAGGAGCGCAAAGATAGTGGTGGTTTGGAGCATAGGGGTAGAAGACATCTTACAAGTCAGAGTGAAGCTGAGCACACCATGTCACCCCACCTCACCCACAAGAGGGGGATGATGAGGACTTGAGTGTACAGTCCAAGGGGAGCACATGTTTAAAATCGTATTTAGGAGAACAAGGACCCAAGCTGCTACTCCAACCACTGTGTACAAATCACCCAGACTCTCTCCACATAAGGAGGCTGACCACGCAGAGAACGAAGGAAGACTGAAGTTGAATGCAGGAGGAAAAAGAGTCAGAGGAAATTTCACCTAATTCTCATACACTTCTAGAGGACACAGAAGAACAGGGTGAGGAATCAAAGGAAAAATAAGCGAAAGAGAAAAGACTAGAAGAAACAACTACATAGAGGATGTTCAGGAAATGGAGACGCAAGTCCCAAATTTGGAGGCTTAAATTTCCTAAGTAACAAAGGTATATAAGGACAAGGTGGAGACCACATTCCACCGGCCATGGGGTATGTCAGAGGACGTAGGAAAAATTGCCTACACCCACTTCCAGAGCACAATAGCGTAGAAGGATTTATTCTGCTGGGAGTTGATGGATGAGGATATGGCGAATGTGCGAACTAGGAAGCAACTATCATGGTTGATTTCACACCCACATGAATGAGCCTGAACTTTGATTTGTGTAAAGACTCATGCATTTTGAGATGACTTAAGAAGGTGCCTCAAGCTAGACACATGACAGTAAAGCCTACTGTCATGTCAGATGACCAGGTCAACAATGCATTGGTGAAAGTTTTTGTTGAGGTGGCTAGAAGAAACATGGACAAAGATGCCACAATCAAAGCACTGCGTGAAGAGTTGAAGACAAAGGATGCAGAGATAGCGCGGATAACACAGGAAAGGGACTTCACATAGAAGAATAATGAGGTGTTCATAAGCATCGCAGAGGAGATTGGGGACAATGTAATCAAAGTAAGGCCACACTTAGAGGCCAAGGTACCACAGACATTTCCTTCAACGGTACACTATGTGGGAAAGTTGATGAACTTGGTACTTGAATATTTAACTCTACATACATGCAAGTGCCAAAATGCTCTGAATAAGATGTCGATCAAGAGAAAGCATCTGTGATGAGAAAAATTACATCTTATGAACGGCTGTTGTAAGCATTATAGGAAGTTTTGAAGAAAGCATATCAGGATTTACGTGTATGCATAGCTCGAGAGGTTCTTATTAACATTAAGACCCTCGAAGAGAACAACGAGGTCCAGAAAGTGATGAAAGATGAGACATTGGGCCATGCAGAAAGGTTGTCAATGGTTAAATAGAAGCGCGAGGCCCTGGAAACAACACAAGAACTACACAAGACTTAGCTAGAAGAGCTTGGAAAGATGATTGCGCAGGAGATGGAACTTTTAGAAGGAAGAATGAGATCAATGTCCAGTGTTGTGTTGGTTCTACAAAATGAGAAAGGAGAGATTGTGAGGGATGAGTTAGAATCCATTATTGTGGACATCCCAGAAAAGCAGAGCAAGCACTCACTAACTGGCAGGTATTAGAGGCTGAAATAAATGAGGAAGATCCAGAGTTGATATTGCAAACTGATATAGAGGAGGTTGTTTAATAACCTCATAAAAATTCTTTATTTATCCACATTTTTTCATTCTTATTCTTTCCATTCTTCTATTCTTTCCTTCAATTTTTGGAGATAGCCATTATCGGGATGAAAATGAGACTAGTGGGGCTAATGTTGATTAAGAATACTTGTCTAAGCTCATACAATGATTCCGCGCAGGATAGAAGGCCTGGAACCAAGGGCATGGAAGGATAGGAAGGACCCGCACGTGGAAGGTAAGTTAAAATTTCAGGACTTAGCCTATTTTGAGCATGAAGACCTATTTTTGGAAGATGGCGTGTGGACCACATCAATGATGCAGAGATGTGCACACCATGCATTGTCTATCTTTGGAGAAGTGATTCGAAGCATATATGCATGGAGACAAGCTGAGAATAGAATTAACACTTCAATTAACTACAAGAGAACTATAGATAGTGCACTTGCATGTGTGGATATGATTGTAAATGATGTGTGGCTATTAATAGAATGTGACCTATTTCTAGAATAGATAAGTAGTGAAGAGAAAGTCCCCACCCTATATATATGATGTTAGGTGCATAGTAGATGTGGAATAGAGAGATGGATGTATATATGTGTAAAAAAGAATATACACATATGACTAAATCACCGTATCAGATCCATAACCGCATTAGCATAGATTTACAATAATGTAAGGAGCTTCTGTATTTATTAATAGATGGAAGATATTGGCTAAATCTAAGTTTCATTCTGTGTGAAATTGAATAGTGCATGTTATTAATTTAATCATGATTATTGTTTAAGCTTGTTCTTTCATAGATCTAAGGGTAGCATGCATTATAGAATGATGGATTAGTTATGAATCTATATGTTTCTTCCTTCATCATGTTAACATCATGTTACAACAAACCTCAAGAGGGACCTGGTACCTTTACGCACTTTTGGTGAGCTCTCAGTCTAGGTTGAGTGATATGTCAACGTGACTAGGGTGTTATCTGGTAAATTCTAGGCTACATCAATGCGTTGATATGAGAAAGTGACTATAACTTATCCTAGTCATGAGCACCCAGGAAAGGTTAGGAGTGCCAATGTGCTATTGTCTGTATCTAGGCGTTGGCATCTCTTCTGTATTGAGGACCCAAGTTAGATTTTGGGTCATTTCTGAAACTATATTTTGTGTTAATTCTATATTGAACTGTATTGTGCTATATCTATGAGATGTTGTATGGGGTGAATGATTCATCCAATGTATGCCCCCCTCATTTGCTATGCATGCGACATCACTAGGAGTATACATCCCAAAAGAGAGGACCGGATGATGATTTGAAACTATATCCCTATAGGGGGATGGAATGTGCATGGTAGAAACCAAGGCACATACAAACAAAGAGGCTAGAAAACATGTGTTATTACAAACAAGACAAGTATGTGTATATAATACAAAGTGTAATCTAGCAATCAAGAAGACAATGTAGACCATGAAAAGTGGATTGCAACCATGGGACATTTCTCACTATGTCGTAAGAAAATCAAGACTGAAGCGGCCGAAATCATACAAGAAATGAACAAACAAGACATATGACATAGCTCACAAACAATGACATACACTAGAAGACAAGAGAAATCAAAGTGTAACAAACAACCATGGTGGCAAATAGTTTTTGTAATGCAATCCTGCACATTAAGCACCCGTTAGCATGTTAGAGAGATAAAAATTATGCCAAAGTGTGTGTGTTATGATATAAATGAGTTTCCTAGTATGGATATGAAATAATAAATAAGGAAACAATAACATCGTCGATGTGTAAGACTAGAAATATAGATGTTCCTAGGAGCTTCAATGGGACTGGTAAGAGGTACAATGCCAAGCATCCATGTTATGTGTAAATATGTCTGTAAAGTCTACATTCAAAACTAGAGAACAAGTGAAAATGCATGTTTATATAGAAAGGATAATGAGATACAAAATATCTGTCTAACATATGAAACAAAGTGTACATGTAACTAGTATAACCAAAAAAGAGTATGTGCAACCAAGATATGTAGTATGATGTGAGTGAGTGGAATGGAATGCTATGCAATGTGAATATGATAGGGGTAGCATGCCCCTTGAGCGGATGTGGATGAGTATGAGATGAGGTTTATTTATAAAATATCCGTTGACAGTCAAGAATAAACCATAGAACAAGAGTGCATCACAAGGAAATGGGTTAAAATTACATGTTAGAAAGATAGATCATGAAAAGAAGGTGAGGTTAATTTTAGATTTAGACCCACAACAGTTGAGTATGAACCATGGAACTAGAATGCATCATAGGGTAATGTCATGTGTGAGAATTGAATGCTATCAAGATGTATCGTGAATCACAAAGCATGATATGTGTAGTGGGTGAGGTCCATGGATGCAATATGCCCTCAACAGTCAAGTGTGGCCCTTATCACAAGAGTTCATCATAAGGTAATGTTGATACAAGTTTTGTGTATCAATTCATGTATGATGAATGAGAAATACTATATGTGAATCATAGAGTGTGATAGTAGAAATGAAAGATATAAGATGATACTAAGAGGGGGGAGTAAGCATGATGCTCCCCAAGTGTATGATGATGATTATGCTATTTGAAAAAAGTGAAGGGAAAGGATCCTTTACTTGATGTTTGTATAGATAAAGGCATGTGACCATGCTCTAAGATCGGTAAGTTATGAGACAATTGATGTATCAGTGAATAATACCTATGTGTGGTAGACCTAGCAGGTGATGTGCACCTATGTGAAGGAGACCGAGGAGGTGATGTAAATCTATTTGAAGGATTCGTATAAGTGGTGGACCTAGAATGATGAGGAGGACTATTGGATAGATGAGGCTGAGTAGGTCGTGTGTGAATGTGAGAGCTAGGAGAAGATTGCAATTTGGATTTGAGAGGTCTAGGGGAGCTAGATGGTCTAGTGAGTGAAATGAAAACCTTGAGAGGAGGCTGCAGCCACGGTGTGCATTGTGGAACACATTTGACGGTGATGACTTACTTTTTGTGAATGAATTTGAGACACAAGTGATTCATGGAAATGATATCTTGAGTAGTGCAAAGCTAGGGAAGACCTAAGATCATGTCACACCATTTGATTGAAGGTTCCAAAATGAATGGCATAACCATGGTAAGAGGCCTGACTGTAACTAGAAGCTTGACGTAACCATAAGATTTGGGCACTGGATACACAATATGTGAGAGGGGATAGTTGATAGTGACAAGAAGTGAAATAGATCACACACCCATATGAATCAATGGATCAATCATTATATTATTGATGGCATGAGGTCCAATAGAAGCTGCGATATGTAATGTATCAGAAGAGAATGCAACATGATAATCATGATTAGAAAATGTAATGAATGGTGGAAATGTAAAAACATTAGCAACTAGGAAATCAAGAGCCCCTGATGAAGGAGGAGGAACTGCATAATATCTATGATTAGCAGAAGAGTCAACAACCTACTTTTCATGCTTCGGAAGAGAATCATTAAATACTTTTAGCTTTTTGTTTTCATTGACCAGAATAGATGCCGAAGGATCAGGGAGCTCGATTGTATTATTTCGATAAGATCTTAAATGAGATGCCTAAGTTTGAAACATCAATTGGTAGAATTCCCAATGCACTGATTATAGTCACATCTAAAATTTTCATTATAATTGTGTCCTTTAGGGTGAGATGGATCCAAATTAACTAGAGGAGGAAGCGTAAAAAAATTTCTCTCAATGTGTTGTGGCAATATAATATACGAAGCACAAGGAATTTTTTTAAATGTACACTTTGGAGGATTCCATTGAATCTTTTTAGGAGTAGAAACAACATTGGCAATGGATTTTTCTTCAGTAGGTTTTGTAGACAGCTTAAAGTTTGACTTTCTTTGAAACTGATTAGAAGATGATGAAACTTGATGATGATACTTGAGTTTTCCCATACAAATAAGTTTACCTTCTTGTAATTTAAGATTATGACATAATTTATCGAATGAAGGAGATGTCTCAAAGATGACACTCTCTTATAGAGGTGGTAAGAGACTTTGGAAAAATAGATCTCATAGTTCAGATTTTGCGAGTACATTAGACATCTTAGCTAAGTTGTTCTTATATTGTAAAACATAATCCACTAGATACTCATTAGATCCTTGTTTGATTTGTGTCAGTTGAGCATAGGAAATATTAGAACTGATATTGATTTAAAAATGCACAAGAAAATAATTAACTAAATGCATAAATTATGTTACTGAATGAACACATAGATTGTATAACCAACGTATAGCATAATCTTGAAGGCTACTAGGAAAGATATTTGTTAGTAAAGTATGATCATCCACATAATCTAGACATGCAACATGAAATGCTTGGAGATTCTCTTGAGGGTCACCGTGGCCTATAAAGGTAAAAAACTTAGGGGTGACGAAATTTGGAGGAAGTGGATAGGTGGAAATGGTGGGTGTGAAAGGATTGTGAAAGAATAAGCGGAGTCAAGAGATGAAGATGCACGAGAAGTAGCTTGCTGGGGTTTCCAAATTTGAACTTGGAAATATTGATAGAGAGAGGCTAGGTCTTGAGTGTCATCGAAATACATTTTCTGTGTGAGAAATAAGAGGTAGAGGGAAGTGATTGGTGGAAGTAGGAACAAATATAGGCATAGTATAAGTAGGTGGAAGGGTGGAATTAGGATGTTGAGTAACAATAAGAATGGAATAGGTAGTAGACGTAGGAATAGTAAGTTGTGCTAGATTGGTGGCCTCCTCTTGAGAAGTGAAGAAGAGAATATTGAGATATTGTGGATGTTCTGTGAGATGATCATTAAGCTCTTGAAGATGGGCTTCAGTAAATGGTTCATAAGATTGAGCCATGATAATAAGGTGAAAAAATACCTAAAAGCAAGGCTGGGTTTCAAACGATGGGTTCACTAAATGATTTAGAAAAATGGTATTAAATATGAACCCTTGATATTGTAGAGTCACATATAATAAATAATAAATGAAGTACATATTTGACATAAGCACTAAGTTAAAGGAAATTTAATCCCTAAGTGTAAGAAAGGGAACATAAGAATTAGTTGATTTCGTAATTAATACCACAGTGTTTTGAACTGGAGAACTGATGAATAGGAGGAAATGTCTCAATTGTGCCTTATAAATTATGTAATTTTTAGATATGTCTAGACTGGGGCGATTGGACTGGGTCAGGGGTGACTAGGTGCTAGATTTTCTCCTGGTTTCCTGTATTTGTGAAAATGGTTGGAACCTAAATTTTATGGTGTCGCAAGGTGGTTTCTAACCTTAGCTATTGGTTATATGTATGTTGCTAGATGATTACTGAATTCACTTGTCACATGTAACTTGTAAAACCCCAAAACACATCAAATCCTAAAAATAAAAAATATGTAAATGGGTAGTAGGAACGACCCCGATAGTCACCCGACAGAGTGAACTTACGACCAAGAGTTGCACTACATCTCACAATCCATGTAGTTCTTATACGTGTGTGTAGAAATATTTCCCTAGGAAGCTCTTATGTAAGATGTACTTGATAGTGAGCAATAAATAGATGTGTGTATGGAAAAATGAACTTCCCCTTGTATGAAGTGTATTCAAAAAATGTAGTCCCTTTTTCCCTTGAGTGAGTGCTAGATGGATGCCTTAATGCTCTTAGAAATCCTTTGGATGCAACCTTAGGTGGTGATAGTAGATGCTTAGATCATGGTCCTTTATTATGGTCACATAGATTTGTATTTATATTATTCCCTTGTTTGATTTTCATAATTAACAACTGAAATGCCGACCCATAAGAAACAAGATTCTCAAAAGATTTAAAAAAAGCCGAAAAGGGGGGAGTAATATAAAAAAGAGGTCAAGGGCACCTTGAGGGGATGAGGACACCTGAGAATTGGTGTCCTAATTGGGTGCTGGTGTCCAGAGTCAATAAAAATAAACAAATGAAGATAAGACTGGGCTATGGGCTATGCAATACCAAAGAGGAAATAAGAAAGACAGAAAATAAACCAAAGATAGACGTCAATTACTAGTTTTCTCTCTTAGGAATCTTATGAATAGTGGTATGTGATTGGGACCTAGAAATGTACCCAAGTGCATGATTTAGTTTCTACATTATGATTTCTATACACAAATCACTTATGAAAATAAAAAAAGACACCATAGGAGGGTAAATGATGCATTCATGTTGTTTTTGGTGAGGTTGCTGAAAGGAAATGTGACAAGCATGGTATCCCAAGACGTAAGGTAATTGAATTTAGTTTATGGCATCTTGTTCATAAATTTCAAGAAGTTTTCCTACATCTGAATAGTTGGGTTAAAGGGAGCTCCATATAAACTTTCAATATATTGCAGTGGTAAGATCAATCTAGTTGAGCTTCATAGACAGTTAGATCTTCTTCAAAATACTTGTAGCAATAAAAAGATCTCTAGTATACAATTTCCCATAACTTTGGTAAATTACACATGTAGATCAGACCTAGATGCAAAAAATGTTGAAAGGACCATTTCCCCATTCAATTTACATCCTTACAAGAAGAGGGCTTACTTTGATAGCAATAAATTCATTGGGAAGAATCTATAGCTAGCATATCACCATTTTCTAGCATTTGAAAACTATTGGGAGGATTGTATTGATGACTATGAGGTCAAGAAAAGAGCTTATGGTAGATTATCTTTTTGAAAAAATCAATATTTTAAGATATATACAATACTAGAGGGAATAGATGATGATGGGTCAGACCTATTTACTACAGAAATCATAACTTCTATTCGGTACACTCCTGTCCCCACCATTGAATAGTCACATAAGGAGAAGGAAAATTTAGATGATCTTAACACCCTTGTTCTCTTGAGGTCAAGACATTGGTTGAACAATTTTTTTTAAGAATTTAATGAATCTAAAAAATAAGCTTCTTGTCATGGGGAATTTTCTTCACCAAAGGATATTCCTGCTCAACAAACTCATTCATCCTCTTCTCCTTATTTTGGAACCAATGTTTGTACTAAGAAAGACAAGGCCAAAGAGGGAGATAAGAATGTATAAACACTAAGCCAAGGTGGTGATCAAGAAGAAACACAGGAGTTGGTAGGTGGAACAGGTCCTGACAAAACACAAAAAAATGATGAAGAAGAGGTTAAAGATAAAAAAAAAGTTCAAGAGGATGAAGAAGAGGAAAGTGGGGAAAGTGATGAAGAATAATATGTAGTTGAAGTAGATTCCCATTATCCATGAAAAACCAGTACTTTAAGACCAAAACTGGATGTGAGAAGACCTTGTTCTTCTCTTATGACTTCCATTATAGAGGCTCTAGTCTCCCAGCCTCCCAGTTCTCAAATTTCTCTTTCATCTCCTCCTCTGGTAACATTGTCAGGAGAATCATTCACCTGGGTTCAATCCATGGTGGAAAATAGAAATAGAAAGGATTAATCTAGGATTGAGGTCCTAAAGTTTGATGCAGTAGCTTCCATTTTAAGCACTCCTCCTCTTCCTAAGAAATCCAATACTTCCTCATGTCTTTATCTCTGATTCTATAGGACTTCAATCTCTAGAAATTGCTAGGAAAAAAGAGGATAATAGTGATAAAGACATTTCAATATTAAATTTTCAGTTAACAAGAATCTCATTGAGAGAATCAACCCCAGAGGGTGAAGTGCACAACCTTAAAGAAAATATTTCTAATATTATTAAGAGAGTTGAGAAAGGAAAGTAGACTAAAGAATAACTGGAGGAACATGTGCAAGTACTTACAGGTTTCATTAATTCTTTCCTCTCATCTAATAATACTTCCTTGGATCCAAATCCTCTATCTACACTTCCACCAACTCCTGCTACTATTAATATTGATCTAAAAGTAATAATAAAAATCCATAGGTATTCCAATCTTGGCAAGGCATCTGAGGCTTGGGTGGAGAAAATTAGTATCAAAGGATTAGAATTTATCGATGAAACCTATAAAGCCTATGATAATATCATTTTAACTCAAGAACAAATCAACTTAAGAATTGACAACATTGATAAGGAAATCAAATTCTAGGCTGATGTCATTCAAGATCTTCATACTATGGCTCTCACCAATGAGAAAATCCTTCTCTTTGAGAATATTTTTGATGAATCCAAAAGTAGTATGTCAAGAAAATGGACTTTCAGTGTAGAATGGAGGATAAGGGTCCTCGAAGAAGGCTTGATCGAGTTGGGAAATGTATTTTAGAAGGGAGAGTATATGAAAGATGAGATATTTATGGATTTGCAAGCCCTTCATTGTCAATTGTTCAAGGAAAATTAATCATAGAGAAATTTTTTTAATTGAAGTAAGGGGGATTTTAATGCACTCATCAAGGAGAATTTATTTAAGGCAACATTTGTCAACAAGGAAAATATGTAGGAATTATCAGAGCTCAATAATGTCATCGTAGTGATAACAAAAGGACTTGCTCAGTATAGGGGAAAACCAAAGGAAATGGAATCCTCTCTTGGGAGCTAGTTGAAAAATATCTCCAATACCATTATATACCTGAAGATATAGAGATATCAACTACAATGACCAAATTTTGGTTGCATGTTTTCAAGCTCAAAATCCCTGCATCTGTTGTCCCTTATTTTCCTTCTTATTCCGGCTCATGACCTCACTAGTTATTCTATTTTTTCACTGAATTTATTGTATAAAATAAACTTTGTAATATAAGTTCATTGAATGTTATCTAGTTAATTAAGTGTTTTAACACTTAATTAAGATAACTAGTTGGTTTGGGTAGTTATTCTCTCCCCTTTTCCTATATAATGCTTTATTATCTTTGTAAAGGGGGTTGGATATGGGTGCATATTGTATGTAAGAAACATAGATTTTGAAATATAAAACAAGAACCCTTTCTTGTCTCCATTCTTGTTCATGATTCATTTTTATACTGATTGCTTTATTTAGAATTTGAAGCTTTGTAATTATGTTCATGGGCCAATATTTGTTGAACTTTGATTCAATATATATCTTGTTTACGGTGAAAAATTCCATTTATGCAGGCATGCATGTTCTTGTATTTCATTTACATGTAAGAGTATGATAAGATCTACAATATTCTTATCAGAAAGTTTTGTTATTACTCCCTCTCATTTATTTATTCTTGTGGTAATCTTGTAGAACCAAGGAGAAATTACATTTCCTTTATTGATGAGTTAGTTAGAACCGTGTGTCTCTAATTTGTCTATCTTTCCATATCTTCGTTGTTGCGTTCTTCAACCTTCTCAGTTAATAATCTATCTTCCATATTAAAAATCATGGGAATACTCATTAACACCAATATCCTCATTAAATATTATTAACCCTTAAATTTATAAATATTTTAGAGTTACATGTTTTGTCTTAATAAGGGAACCTCCCCATTAAAGAGGAGGGACTATTGTCCCCTAAACTATTGCTTTTGTCTTCAACGAAATTTTTTCCAACCAAAAACATGGAATGGAGTTAGATAGCTTGTGATATTTATGCCTCCACACTTATATAAAGTCCTAAATGATTATGAGCATACAATCTTATCAATATTATAGATAAAAGGTAGACATAATGTTTAAGTAATGAGTATAAGTTCTTTTAATATTCTAAATAAAAGCTAGATATAATTTTGAGTACTAGTTTAACTATATATAACTACAAATTTGAGTGTAATACTAAATAAGTTTGATCCAATATCAATTTGAGGCAAAGTTAAAAACACTTGTTATGCATGGTGATGTAGGAGCATATAGGTTCACATAACGCTTATCTCATGTTACCATAATAAATTCCAGGTAAAATCCTCCTGTTAGAAAGCTGCACATGATGCCACACTCACTTAATATTTAGAATGATCTAAATCTTCCTTCTTATATCAGTACAAAGGTCACCTTTTTCTCCTCCCCAGGGAAGAGGAGGTAGAACCAAACATTTTCCATTCTTATTCAAGGATGAACAACAAGAAGCAAAAGTTGCAGCTATATGAGTACATCCACATGTATAGCCATTTAGATCTCAAGCACCACTAAGTTTTTTCTCTAGCAAGAGCCTCACAAAGAAAAGATTGTATTAAAATATTACAACTTGCTATGAAACAAGACACCAAAATAATTAAAGAGATTTTAGGAGAAAAGTTGATGAATGCATCCGAAAAGCTTAAGAATAATCAAAAGACAAATATGAAAAATTTCCCAGAGAATAATATTTTGAATCAAATAAGGCACACTCTACAAAGTTAAGTACAGTCACTACCACCAATACAACCATTTATAAGATAACCATCCTAATACTAATCCATACAATTTAGATTCCATGATTGATATATGAGATGAAATCAGTTTCCTCAAAAGAAATAAGAGATATTTTCATCACTTACAAAAAAAAAGATCTAAGAAGAAACAATATCTAATAAGAAATAAGATATATAAAAACATGATCTCCCTAGTACTATATGGAAAACCTACCATATCTTATTTAGGATGATTTGACTATCAGGGAAGCGTATTAGAAAATAAGAGAGGTGTGGTTCAAAGGAGATATTTTCATCACTTTCTAAGAAGGATAAATAAATTGTGAGTGGTAGGTGATTAGAGTGGGCGCCTACCCATACCCATATTGAAGGGGATACCTATAATATACATTTATTGGGAAAACTTTGTTGTGAATGTAAATGTCATCCATTTCCAATCTTAGTCATTTTGTGGGATGATAAGGTAGGGAGATGTAAATTTATCTAGGCCATAACCAACTAGTAGAGGAGGGATGTCCTTCATTTCCTAAAATCATAAGATTTATAGACTTGCATCACCAAGAGAGATGATTTTTGAGTCCATAGCTTCAAACATGGCACAAGAGGGGGTGCATTTCCAAGCTCCACAATTGTTGGTTATTTTTCCCTCCTAACATATTGGCTATGCATTTGGACTCCCATCAAGATTTATTTTGATGCATGGATTGTAATGGTTATAGGAATTGCATAGCATGGGTTTGTTGAAAAATGAGTCAAAGAGATGTTCCTTACGGAAAACAATGTTTTCTAGCTATGAAAAATAGGTTTGTTGAAAAATCCTTACAACCTTCCAGAAAATGCAACTGGAAGTCTTAGCTGTGTTGGCTGTCTTGAGGAATATCTAAACTTTATCATCAATGTACCTATCCAAAATGCTTTGGTTGCATGGATTTTGTTATTCCTTTAACATTTGATTAGTGACGGATATATTAAAGGAAATCTAAATTTTCCATCAATCTCCAATAAAATATGTGTGATTGTGTAAATGTGTTTGTGTGGTGTTTGAAGAGCACATAGGAATGCAAAAAAAAGGTATGAATTTCCCTTCCTATTGCATTAGAATTACACACTTTATAATTTCCTATTTTTGGATTTAATGTTTAGAATAGTAGAAATGTAGCTGGAATGAGTGATAAAACTTTTATCCTACCTAGAAACTTTCAAAACATTGAAGTTTGACCTTAAAAACTGAGTGTATGGAGCACCGGACCAATTTTTTCCACAAATTGAAACATCTATCATGATCCCTATTGAACCAAGACACTATGAAGGCCCTCAAAAAAGCTGAGAAACTCATTTGGATGCTTTATCAATACGTTTTTTGAATATCTTTTGACATTGTAGCCACTTGTAGTGGCATTCTTGTTTTAAGAAAATGTAGTTAGTTTTGGCTTACTGTTATCACTTTGATTAGATGAAGATGAAAACCACCTCCACCTACCTCTAGACCTCCAACAAGAGAATTGAAATGAAGTCTCAGTTCCACAAATATACTTTTGGAGGTTAGTTTTATAAGTGAGTTTTTGCTATGTACCTTGGGATATGATAATATAATATATATGAGTTGATGGAGATGTTGACATGTGGAACACATCCCATTAGTTATATGTATGGGTTCACATGTGATATGATAATATAATGTATATGGGTTGATGGAGATGCTGACATGTGGCACACATCCCCTTAGTTAGTTATATGGGCTCACAAAGGAATTAATTATATTGGGTAATGGGTCCTCCTACATTGGGATTAGGTGTTACCCATCCTATTTAAAGGATGTGAGTATCATTATGAGGAGGTAATTTATGTATGAGTTGAGTCTTCTACTTGGTAGAAGTATATTGGAGGTGTCCCCCTTGAAGTGGATTCCCATCTCAGGAGATTGTGGAGTTACTCCTTCCTTAAGGAGCATTGTATGGTGTTGCCCTACCTTAAGGGTATTATTCTACATATATTGATATTAGGGAATCTTGGCCCCCCATATCTCTTGTGTTTTATTATCTTCTGCAATTTCTTGATTTATTATATGCAAGGTTCTTATCAATTTTGGGGTCCACTGGTAGTTGTGTGACAAGATTTTTTGACACGTTTACAATAGTCATCCCTAGAGTTTCCTTTATAACTTGAGCCATGTTCATTGTAATTGAATTCTATAAAATACGATGAGTTATCTGTATACAAGGGATTAATTAGGAATAAAAATGTTCTTGAACTTAAAATGAGTATTATTGGGACCCATAGTAAGCACTTTATTTGTTTTGGTCATTTTTCACAAACTTCCAACTTGATGCAGGAGCATCAAATTTGTATATAAGTAAATTTTAATCTGTCATGGATTTTGGCTTGTATTATGTCATGGGGGTCCTTTTAAGTGTCCTTGATTCCTTTATAGCTATCTTAAGTCCTCCATGTGTGTTAAATGCAAATTTTGGAGTTTCCCTCCAAAAAGGAAAATTTAAATATTTGTAATTGTAAAGATTGATAAAAAATGTGAAATGATGTAAGTAAGAGCATGAAATGTTGTGAAAGGTCCTAAAGGGACTTCATTAATATTTCTATATTAATATCACCCTTTAGTCAAGTTTTATCAAGAGTGGTTAGACTCCACCAATGTTAGGTTTGACAAAGTAGTTATTCTTTTCACCTTTTTACTTCTTAAGGAAAGATATTAAAAAAAAGGAGGAATACAGACCAGAGGTTCAAGAATAGGGAGAGGAAATTTCTGGATGTAAGAACCTACAATGTTGAGTAAGAAGAGTTTGTAGGAATAGGTTTCTTATAAAATAATGAAGATGATTCTTGTACATATGAATAAAATGAATCTTTTTATGGAATCCATGTTTATATGTGTGACTAATGGGCATAAAATGACATGAAAATATGGATTATATTATGTGAATGATTCTCATTACTGGCACTGATGTTTTAGTTAGATATTTGATGTAAAAATGGATGATTTTGATGAGACTTTATGATGTGATAAGTATCTACTATTGTAAATAATGTACATGTGGTTTAGCACATGTGATATAGGCATTAAAAGGTGTGGATAAAACCTCTTAGGGTTAAGAAGATAAATAAAAATAAGTATCTCTCAATTTAAAGCAAACAAGTATGGGCATTTTGTGCTTTATTGAGAAAAAGTGAAGGAAATAGACAAGGAAGGATGAATGTGATAATATAAGAGTTTGGGAATACATACACATGTGTGAGGTGTCTTAGAGGAAAAGTATGACAAGGAAATGAGTTTGAGTAAAGGATATTTGGACCTTGTTTAAAAAAATAGGGCTTTCTCTGAAGGTAATAATTATAAATGTTGCCATTGGGAGTGTTTTGTACATTTTCAAGAGTGCATGCGCAAAGAGGAAAGTTATAAAAATATCTTATAGAGATAAAAATTATAATTTGAGGACTTGAAACCATGATGAGTGAAAGATAGGTACAAATCTCCTTCTTGAGCACTGTAGAACCCTAGTTTGGGTTTAAGAACAAAATTAGTATAACTAAAGTTTTGTGGATAAAAATTCTTGGAAATTGTAACATATCACCTTGGCATGATGATCAAAGATATTTTTAATTTTTTGAGTAATTTGACATTGTACAACCTTCTCTTTTTCTTAAATTCCTATTAGGAAGCTAATTAGATCAAGTAACTTACAAATTGGACATAATTCCCTTAAGAACATTCTATAAGGTTGATATGGTAAGTGTAAAGTCTTAATGGGTTATTGAAAATTTTCCTTGTTAAAAAATATATTGATTATACAAAACATTCAACAAATCAGTTGATTGACAGAGCTACAAGATGTAAAACATGGTTGAAAGCATAAAAATACTTACAAGCCAATTCTTATATTTCCATTAGTGATAGAGGTATCAAATCATTAAAGGATCTTATAGGAACTATGATCAAAGTTTTAAAAACCTTTAAAAAATTTAGAGCCTAAGTTTTATTTGTGAGCTTGATAATTTGGTCATACTAATACTGTGACAGTCCTAGAATGGACTTAGAAGTGGAACAATAATCATTCTTGTTGAGAACTAGTATTGAATGGATACGAAATCCTAAGAAACTTTATAGTTTTAGTCATAATGCATGAAAAATGAGATAAAAGTAAATATTTATGGGAAAATGACAAGAAAAAAAGGTTAGAGACAAAGTGAACAAGACATGACAATTTGAAGGTAAAATAGATTAAGTACAAGGAAACAAGGTAAACGAGTTAGTCCAACTGAATAATTTAGAGAGTAAACATGGAGTTTAAACCAGGGTGAGTACCTTAGAGTATAGTATGAAATTTGAAATAAGGACAAGGATTCATATCTAAATACATGTAAAAAAAGTACAAACAAGTACTCTATGGTACAAAACAAAGTTAGAATGACAAATTGAGATTCTTGTTGAAATTGAAGGAATAATTACAAGGTATGTGAGGAGTGATTTCATTTTTAAAGTGTGAGGGACCATTATCATGCTTTAGATGGGGATAAAATAGTGAGGAAACAATGAAAGAAAAGAAGTTACAAGATTATTTATTAGAACTAAGTAATTTCATGGTTCTTGAGAAGTGTTAAAGTCTAGAATATGGATATTTATTTCTTAGTCTAATTTATGAGTTGGTTAATAGGTTTTGCTAAGAAGGATATCAAACTAATGGGAAAAAGGTGAT
The DNA here is from genome assembly GCA_019776745.2 of Taxus chinensis. Classification (NCBI taxonomy): domain Eukaryota; kingdom Viridiplantae; phylum Streptophyta; class Pinopsida; order Cupressales; family Taxaceae; genus Taxus; species Taxus chinensis. The sequence continues at coordinate 151,279,018 of CM034147.1, read as the reverse complement.
GTTTCAATATTTTCATAATTATTTAGGGTATATATGGGCTCATTGAAGGTTGGAAATAGTTTACACATAGTGTTTAGAGAAGTTACATGTTGTGTATGCTATCACAACTTAAGGTAGAATATCCTTTTGAGGCTCTTGTTCTACTAGTAACTTCTCATGAACCTTTTTATACCATTACATTATTGTGTAGAGTATGATTGAATCAATTACTTTGTATCATTATATTTTTAAAATTTATGATGTTTTATCTCTCCTTTATAGTCTCTCTAGAAATAAATATGAAATTGTGGTTAGTCTAGAAAATGTTAACATATTCAAAATGTAGATGGATTTACAATGAAATATGGATAGGAAATGTAAATGGTTATGATATTAAGAATATAACATAAAAATGTCTCCTAGTCTTCTCTCTTTTCCATACTCTCTCTACAATCTAAAAATAAAAGTGCATTAGTTTATGCTTGACTACAAGGGTTTTAAATACAAGTCCTAGGACTGATCCTGTGCTAGTTACAGGTACTCCAGAAAAGAAGGATTAAAAGCGTGTTATGTTAATTAATGAGCTAACATTGAAATATAATACATTGACATTGAATGTGAATATTAAATGAAATTTATTTAGATGGAATTCAATATATAAATCAGTGTGTTGAAAACCATTGTTTTTTGTGAACTCCCATGTTTTAAGAATTGTACATGGAAAACTATTTATCTTGTATATACTTATGTTTTAAAATAAATTTTCAACACCATTAGGAGTGGCACCTAATGAATGTAGGACCAACTATGTAGAAACTGTGTTAAATTGATTAATAATTAATCTAGTTGACAATGTAAATTGGTAAAAGGTGTAGTGTTACTTTGTGGTTTTCATTCCCATTTGGATTTAAATGTTGTACTTATGGTTTAGATGTTTGAGACAATAATTTACTTTGCGGTTTTCATGCCCACGTGTGTAATTTTCCTTGGTACCCTAGTGGGTAGAAAAATACTTGTGAAGATAGTTTGGGGTTTTTATCCTATGAATGGTCTCATTGAGAGATATAAATGACATGAGTGGAGTATATGTGTCAGTTTACCTATGCATTAAAACCTTGTATTTGAACTCATTAATATGTCATAGATAGAAGTGTTACCTTGGAAAGTAATATTATAATACCTCAGGTTGCTTGAAGGTTTTGTGAGATAAGGATAATTGATTACTCTAGTAATATCTTGTAGTAGGGTGTATATCACCTTGATTGCTAATGAAATTAACAGATTGTGGGACCTATAATGAGGTTAATGTTGAGGAAAATTTGATGTATGTTTACCCAAAAATTTAAATAGTTCCTTAGAAGGCATTTGAATGGATAAATTTGAATTAAATGTCTCACTTGTAATATGTATTTAATACTTGTGTTTCTTAAGAATAATGAAATGAATTGTTTTGTGTGAGATCACACTCCTTGGAGTCTGGAATCCCTAAGTGAAAAGCTAGTGTTATATGAATCATAATTGTGCAAAAAAAGATGCTAATATGAGGCTAAATCAATCAATGTAAATGTAATAAAAATAAGAGTAAGTGAGATGAAATCTTTGGAGTGATTATTATAAATATTTCATACCCCTTAAATGATGCCAAAACAACTAAAATGCCTAAAATGATCTTAAAACAAATAAAAATAAGAGAGATCAGCATCATTGATGATCAAACATTTTATTAAATGGTAAAATTACAACCTTGAGGCATGATCACATGCTTCGTACACATAAGTGTGGTTTAAATAATGATGTTAAATGATTAAATTTAACTAAAAGGAAATATGCGTTGTGGGCCCTAACAACTGTAAAAGTGTTTACGTAAACCACAACATCTCTTGATTACGAAATGTAATGTATGTGAATGTAAAATAGTTAGTTGTATATCGTTGGAAAAATGTAAATTATGAAACTTGGTGTGTACATGGGACTTATACTTGTATTGGTGACTAGTGTAATTATAGTAAATGTGATTTTATAAAAAAAATTATTCTGGTGTTTTTTATTGTTGCATTTGGGCATGAAAATTGTAGGCATGAAATATGGTATCATAGCCGAGGTTCATACTCTCTAACCTATGAGAAGAACATACAAATTAATTATGAAATTAGTAATTTTATATATGTTGTGCATTATGTGTTGGTTTGCTAATTGTGATTAAGTAATGACAGAATGTCTATGGTGATCAGGAAAACATGTTGTGATGCGGGAAAACTAGTAAAGTGGTGGATTATTGGTACATGATGCAGATCTAAATATTTGTTAAGATAGTAATAACATTTCTCATGAGAGTAAGTACAATATTGTACTACCCTATAAATGTGTAATGTTACCTCATGAGGGAAACATAGTGAGAATCATGGAATTTGATGCATGTTGTGATGAGTAAATTATCGTATTGTGTCATATTGTCCATTTTTGTTGCATGATATCTATATATGTATCTATTCATATTGGTTGTGATGATTAAATTTTTATTGAATTGTGTGGTATTAATGTTACCCTACACTAATTGGCCCCGCAGGTAGCCTTGAGGTGTAAGTGTGTAGAGAGAAGGCATGAACCAGGTAACCATAACCTTGAGCTGAGTACACTTCTATCTATTTTTTATACTTCGATTTTTCTCATTATATTATGGATGAGCACCACCTTATGAAAAATTGACCCCCTAATCTCTCCTATTTGGGTTATCCATCGAATACTCCTATGTGATACCAACTATGTGGATCCTCATATATGTGATTCAAAGATATATGGATATATACTTATTTTGGTTATATGTATTTTATGAGTTGAGGCTCAATATCTAAGTGTTAACAACTTGATGAGTACCCCTTTAGTGGCCATTGAAGGGAAACGTAGTGATCGTAATGTGATTTTTTTTTTATGTTCGTACATATTCGTAAATTTATATTTTTCTCTTCCTTTAAGAACCAACAATTTTTCTTGATTGATGCATTCTTAAATTTTGGAAAAATAATTTGATTTTGTGCTAACAAGATCTCTTTGAATTATTGTGGTTCTTTAATCATTTATTTCACTTAGTTTGAAATTTACTTTTGAGTTTGAATTTTTCTAGCTTAGCCCAAGGATTCAAATTTTATGCCACTTAGCGATAGAAATTGTTTGACATGTTGGTTCTAATGTTGTGATGTGTTGAAATTGTAATACCCCGCCTCGGGACACCAAGAACCACACCAAAATACGACAAGAAAAATTTGGTATGAATTAAAAAAAATGAACCATTAATACCAATCCTTTCCTTAACCCATTCCCGTTAATGATTAAATTATATTAATTTAATTTACCCAAAATTAAATAACACTATCCCAATAACAACTCGATTATTTTATTCTACCAAGTATTAAATAGGTTCACATAATTTAATTCTACACCCCCTTTGTTATATCCACCTCCTTTATAATTAATTTGTTCACTTCTAAAATTATTTCCCATTCCCATACAAATACCCATGACTTAAAGTGTGTAGGGTTGAATATGGGCTCTAGGATAGATCAAATCTTGACCCTAGATCTCCTCTTGCCCTAAATTTTCCCTAGCCTAACTTTATCTCTTATTTTCTCTTCATTTGGTTTTCATTTTGTTTTGTTTTGTTTTTTTTTTTTTTTGTGCAGGTGGAGGAGCTATGGAGATTTACTTCCATGGAGGTTTTTGATGGAAGTCTCATTTTGTATTGTGTGTATATTTTATTTCATTATATTTTACCTGAAAACCAGGTTGTTGGGTATATGGAATACCCATGATTTTCTTTATTAAATGATATAAATCTACGTGATAAATTCCCCCCCCCCCCCACACATATTTTAATAAAAATGGAATTTTTTAACAAACCTTGTTATAGGAAAACGAATCGCAAGTTTTTGAATATGGTAGGGGCGGCGGATTTGGTGGATGGGAGTGTGGAGGGGAGTGGACAACGAGGAAGGGTGGGTTGTGCAAGTGTGAGGAAGTGTGGTGGCGGTTTCGGGGAAGATTGAAGTCCTTTGGGGAGGGCTCGGCCCTACCCGCATTTACCTTTCTATATATTAAAACATAAAAAAAAAACAATGTGCACCGCATAATCCTTAATACTTTTCTCTCTATTTTTAATATTTGGAAACTTAAACCTTTCCACCGTAAGGTTTATTTGGTATGAAGTTTTTCTTTTTATTACTTTTAATTTATACTTATATATATATACTATAAAGTATATATATAGATATATATATATATATATATCTATATATATATATATATATATATATATATATATATATATAAAATAAATTTTAGAATATACTCAATAAAACATGTAAACTAAAATAATGTATATTAAGTAACGAATACCTTGTAAGAACATTGTATAGTACATTTAAAAAAAAAGCCAATTGTACAAAATATGTTTAACTATGAACTTGTATCCTATGAGGATCAAATTTTTACCTATTCGTAAAATAATGGGTTATTATTTTTATTTTTATTTTGTGATTACTCTTGAGAAAAATGAAACTCAATGGTTTGCCAATATGTCTATATTAAATGATTTACTAGTTAATGTGATAGGAAGATTGTAGCAAGGCTATTTCAAATTATAAAAGAGACTTGGAATTAAGTTCACCAACTTAGTGAAGGAGAGGGTATGTCCATATTTGATTAACTATTATATCCCTTTCATTTTCGTAATAAGGAAAAAGAGAAAACTAATTATATTCTATTCACTAAATTTCAAAAATTTAAAGAAGAGATGTATTTCAAGAATGGTATTTTATTTTACATACAATCATGTTACAAACATTTTACAAGAATGGAATCTATATCAAGAATAACATTATTTCCTATAAATCAACTTTCCTTCAAAATGGAGCCCCAACAATCCATATTTAGAAAATTTAATACATAACAACTCAAGAAATATTATTACAAGCTTCTTTGCAAGAGTGAAGGGATATTTCTCAAGCAAAAATGACTCAAGTTTTACAAGTAATACCAAATACAAATGAGGATTTTACAAGATAATGAAAGCTTCCACATAGCCATATCCATAAAGTTACAATGAGAGTGATTTCCATAAAAAGATGAAGAAGACAATGAGAAGCCAAGATGACAAAAGTCTCAAACTATCTTCCACTTGAGCTCTAACTTAAAATGCTTTCAAAGAACCAACACAAGGAGAAAAAACTTTTTTAACCACCCAACATTTAGGCATCATTACATGCCTTTCCAAAGTTGGAATACATGCTAGCCTCCCCCAAGCCCATGGGAGAGAGAGCTAGCTTCCACAAATTATGCTCAAGATATAGGGAGACATAATAACATTATATTTTCATAGTCAAGACAATCCAAACACTAAGAAGAATGCCAAATTTTTTAAAGAAGGAAAGGAGGGGAAACCATATTCTCCCTCCAAAATGGGTAAGAAAAGGAGAGATATCTAAGGTGCCAAAAGTGTGGTCCAAACATTGGAAGCACACAACCAAGAATATTCACAACATCCTTATTCCTCCAAATCATCAAACCCTCCTTATTTCTCCACCCATTCACCAAAATCCTTCTTGGGAGTATTTCAAACCCATTGGGTTTCCTCTCCAAGAATGGGGAAGGAGGTCAAAACCATATGACCCACTTTCCCCACCTCAAACCATATGAGGGGAGTAACAGACCCTACATGGATTTCCCATCAATCATGAGGTTTGAGAGGGAAAATCCCTCTCTCTTCCCCCATAAACGCCAAAATCTATCATGCCATATGATGTATGGAGAAAAATAAAACAACACAAGCATACACAACAATAGTGACACACAAGAAACACACACACATTTTATAAACAAAACAACGCTAAGATCTACATAACATATAAAACATAAAATGAGCTCAAGGATCCTACCTCCAAAAGCTCTCCAAACACTCTCATTTTCCACTTTTCCACTTCCTTATCCAAGCAAGCTCTAGTTCAAACAATCCAAAGCACCAAGCAAAAGCTCCAAAACAATATTCTCTTCTTCCACCATGAGGGAGAATTTTGAGAGAAGCCAAAAACATTCCTCACCAATGAGGGGGGTGACATGTGTCACCCTCTTTTTCCCTCCAAGTCAATATTTCCATAATAAAAGGAAGAAAAGATAAACTAACTTTAACACTTTTCTCCCAAATGCCCAAAATGAAAAACAAAAAAAACTAGTGGCAACTTTTACAAAACACACATACCAATCCATCTTACATGGATGATGACCAAGAGAGGCAAAATGGAGGAAACTCCACTTATTCCTTTGAAATAATCCCCCTACTAAAGGTCGGGTCTAAGGCTTAGTTTATGCTTAAGTGAACTCCCAAACTAAAAGGGGTCACTTAAAAGGCCATAAATAAACCCAATGTCGGGTTTGACACATTTGGCACAGAGAGAGGATGCAGGGCACCCAGGGTTCATGTGATCCTAATCCTCTTAATTAATACACATTACCAGATACTAAACTAATCAAGATTGGGGACAATTAAGTCCCCAAAACCAAGTACTTAACAAAATAAAATCATCCTGAACAAGACTAATTTTTACATGACAGTACTCGGGTACAACTGAGGGTCATCATGGTTCCAACCCACGAAAATACTACCTAAGCACATATCCACTAGAATGGTAGGGCTCACCCCGTGGGCTGCTTGTGCACGATTTGGTGTAGCCGCCCTGAAACCCACGTTCTCTTGTGACCTGTCACCTACACACTCATTGCACACAGTTAAACATACCTGTCAGATACATTATAAATCGACTACTCAATAAGTGATCAATGAAATCTATGATATCATAACCTCATCATGAATCGTAAATGCTAAAACATGCACAATTACACAGGAATTTACCATGAGTTAGCCATAGAGATAAATATAAATGACATACATCCATATAATCCAGATATGTGGTTAAACTAAGTATTCAACATATATCAATCAGGTCCAAACAACATCATAATAAGTTAGTATCCAGCAACATCAAGTGGAGAAGTGTTACACTATGATTCAAGGTCCAAATTGGACGCACATGCCCAAAATCACTATACAGTACAAGAAGGTAGATACGTAACATTAAACAAATAATCACACCATGTCAGTATATCTATAAATAACGAATCAACAGTAACTGAGCTTCTAAAAATTGGAATACAGAAATAGGGTTGTGGGTCTCACGATGGAGTGAACCTATGAACCGTTTTTTCGTATGGGGTTATGAATCAAGGGGTCAGGGGTGTATATATTAGATCTATAGGGTTACTCTGCCAACTGGGGTGGAGGTGATGGGGCTCTATGTACTAAGGCCATAGGGTGACCCAACCTCATAGATGAAGGAAAAGGTAGTATGCTGATATTTTTATTATCCCTAATGGATTAAGCAAAAAAAATAGAACATTTAGGTTGATGCTTTAAAAGGGTTTGCGTTGTGGCCAGAAAAGGGTTGTGCGTTTGGAGGTAAAAGGGGCGTTATGTGTTGGAGGCAAAAGGGTGTGTTTTATCTTATCATACTGAGACTAGTTACTTGTGTAAAAATATAAAAGTTTCCCTTTTATGACAATATCCCTGACATTATTGCCTAGGGTGGTTCTGAAAACTATCGTTAGAAGTCCGGGGGAAAAGGCAAACAGGGGCCAGGGCCATGCCCTCTTTGAGACAACAAAGCAAAATCGTTTTTGTAATCTATCACGCAGGAATCTAGCAGATCGACACTCTCTAACTCCAGGGGGTGGGGTTTGGGATTCATCAAGTAGAGGTAGTTCCGCCATGAATAGACAGGTAAGAGGGAGAAGGACCTGAGGAGGGTTTAGATCTGCAGGGAGACACGCCATGATCCAAGACGAAGGTCAGAGGTATGATTTGGGATGGTAGTAACAGAGCTAACTTACATAACCAATTAAAGCAATAATGAAACAAATAACACGAATAGGAATGAATCCACCGAATAAAAAAATAGATCGAATTAATAGAAAGATCGAGCAACTAAACATATAGGAGCACAAAGTCTGAATACATGTATTAATATTTCCCGTTCCACCTCTGGAAAGCACAAATCTTTCTCTCCTACTTATTTTTCTACAAAAAAATGTCCACCATGGAATACAACAAGTCAGTATTTATAGAAGGGGGAGGGAAGAAGACAAAAGCAAACCAACAAATATACAAAAATAATAACAAGCTATTTCCAAAAAATCTAAACAGTCAAAGTGACTTTGGGCAATTTGTGGATAAAAACATACCATGGTACAACATGGATGAGTCCCTCATAAATGCCAAACGCTTTTTAACTATTTACAAAAAAAAATTGACAATGGATCCCCAGCAGAAGAGACTAATATTAGCATTCTCTACTTGAACTTGGTATCTTGCTTTTGATTGGGACAATCGATGGACCTGCGGCTCCAATATTACATCAATAAAATTGCTGATCAATTGTTGAAGTGATATTGATCGGACTTAAAGTCACTAAATGACTACAAGGTTCTTTCTCGTCTTGAGCTTGTCAGGTAAATCACAAAAGTTTTGCATTGTATCGATTAGACAGCCAATGAAGTCCACGATAGGTCAAAGAGGCTTATTCATAGACTCTTGGTAAAAAAGTGATCTTTGGTGCCAAGCCTAAGTGACGATAGCATTGAAAGTGCTGGAATACCATAATCCACTCTCTCAAGGTGAACGCTTCCACTGAGCATTCTTTGGAGCCTTTTAGTAATTGTTTGCTCCATGTGATCAGGTGTCCAGGGTGTCATCTTTGATTGTCGACTTTCTCTCCAGGAATATTCCATCTAATCAACCAGTAATATAATGTAGCGAGTCCTTATTCTGGCATGTGGGTGATCGTAATGCTGACCCGTTAAATAGGTCATCAATGATCGTTAACATCACTTAGACTTTTCATGTCGTAATTGGCGTTATCCACTTCTAAGGAGGGAACCTGTATTCTTGTCGCCCTTTATTTGCGTGGGTATAATTTGCTAAACCATTAAATTTCCAAGAATTTCCCTACCGTCTCTGAGGATCCATCAAGGTAGGGATGAACTGTGTGTCTTGTCACCAAGCTAATGTATCTTTATATTATCCTGAGTAGAAACTGGACGGGGGTTCGGCCGTCAGTCACCTGAGGAGCATGCCCCTTTTTTGCCATGATTGGCAGGAGTGGTTATGTTGTTCCTTGAGTATCTATTCTCATCTTTGGCTTCTGGAGCTTCTGCAAGAGCATTCTATTGCATACAAGGCTTCCCCTTGCAGGCTGTCAGAGGAGGTCCCCATGTGCCTCTTGATCAGTTAAGTCTATGGGCGACAAATCTTCCTTTTTATTGATGGGCTCCGGTAAGCAATCTCCATTGACCTCTCTCCCTGAAGTGCTTTGAGTTACCTTTCGCTTCTTGGTCCTTCTTTGAATGATGGAGAATCCATGGCACATGGGAACAGTTTCTAGTGTGACGAGATGGTCAGAAATACCAAATAGGGACTTATGTAGGGGAAAAGTAGAGGAGGCACTCGAAGCCGAAGAAACAAGAGTGAGCGGGGGAGACAATATAGGGCTCAGGAAAGTGTATTGAAACACTGGTTTGGTGAATTGACAGAGAGTCCAACACACTGCTGCTTACGGGGGCTAGAGTTAATACGGAGAGCGAAGGACAGGAACCGGAAGGGATCTACCATTAGATCGAGGGCACACGGGTTGATAGATATGTGAGAGAGGAGAAGATGGAAATAGGGGCGGAGATAAAAAAAAGGAGGAAGGGAGAGGAGAAGACACATCCATAGGAATAGATGCTTAATGAACAGGAGGAGGAGCAGAGAAACGAAAGAAGGAAAGACTAGGTACCTTCTATCGTTGTGTTTGATAAAATCCTGGTGGATGCATCCGTTGGCACCTCTGTTGTTCTCTTCTTTACCTAGAGACAACAAGGTCAAAAACCGCTTCTCAGAAGTAGAGGAGTCTGGAGTTCCTAATTTTCCACTTGATGACCTTCTTGCTTGTCCTTTTCCTTTTGGTGTGCTAGGTCCTGCTGGAGGTGCTTCTACTGAAGGAGAAGTAGTGAAGTCTACTCGACGGTAGGTGAGACCATTTTATTGCACCCAATGTTTGGTGTGCTGCAATGTGGGCAACCTTCCTAACTGGTTTTCGTGTGATTTGGTTTTATCGATCTCCGTGATATGGGCCAATCATCACCATCTAGGTAGGTAAAAATTGATCAATTCTTGATCAGTCTCTTGGCATTCCTTGGGAAAAGACAAGCCAAATGGAGATGCCTCTAGCTCGTCGGAAGTGATCCTTTGTCTGCTGTCTTATTCTCATGGTCAGGTTGAATCCCAAATGTCGCGACTGGCGGGAACATGGATTGGGAATCCAATGTTGCCTTGGGAGGAACCTCTGGTAGTCAAAAGTTGGCCTTGGCTGGGAAGTTATGTTAACATTTCAGCTCCAGCTCAGATACATCTCTCATGCTTGGCACGTGTCGGGGAGGTGTGTGTATCCTCCAACTGTAATGGGAATGAGTGGTTCCCCTTTCTTTCTCTTCATGCATTCTCATGGTAAGGGATCCAACTGCCGTGGAAAATTTAGGAGATCAGCTTGCCCTACAAACACTTGGCAGCTTCATAGGTCTTCCTTGAAATTTACAAACTTGAGGTATGTGAATGTGGGGCGAATGGGAGTGAAATAACGTCCCCATTCTCGTAGAAGCAATCACACCAGGCTGTTCCGACCATGTCTCATGTTGGCCTTAGTAGGAGTATGATTGAATCAATAACTTTGTATCATTATATTTTTAAATTTATGATGTTTTATCTCTCCTTTATAGTCTCTCTAGAAATAAATATGAAATTGTGGTTAGTCTAGAAAATGTTAACATATTCAAAATGTAGATGGATTACAATGAAATATGGATAGGAAATGTAAATGGTTATGATATTAAGAATATAACAATAAAAATGTCTCCTAGTCTTCTCTCTTTTCCATACTCTCTCTACAATCTAAAAATAAAAGTGCATTAGTTTATGCTTGACTACAAGGGTTTTAAATACAAGTCCTAGGACTGATCCTGTGCTAGTTACAGGTACTCCAGAAAAGAGGATTAAAAGCGTGTTATGTTAATTAATGAGCTAACATTGAATATAATACATTTGACATTGAATGTGAATATTAAATGAAATTTATTTAGATGGAATCAATATATAAATTCAGTGTGTTGAAAACCATTGTTTTTTGTGAACTCCCATGTTTTAAGAATTGTACATGGAAAACTAATTTATCTTGTATATACTTATGTTTTAAAATAAATTTTCAACACCATTAGGAGTGGCACCTAATGAATGTAGGACCAACTATGTAGAAACTGTGTTAAATTGATTAATAATTAATCTAGTTGACAATGTAAATTGGGTAAAAGGTGTAGTGTTACTTTGTGGTTTTCATTCCCATTTGGATTTAAATGTTGTACTTATGGTTTAGATGTTTGAGACAATAATTTACTTTGCGGTTTTCATGCCCACGTGTGTAATTTTCCTTGGTACCCTAGTGGGTAGAAAAATACTTGTGAAGATAGTTTGGGGTTTTTATCCTATGAATGGTCTCATTGAGAGATATAAATGACATGAGTGGAGTATATGTGTCAGTTTACCTATGCATTAAAACCTTGTATTTGAACTCATTAATATGTCATAGATAGAAGTGTTACCTTGGAAAGTAATATTATAATACCTCAGGTTGCTTGAAGGTTTGTGAGATAAGGATAATTGATTACTCTAGTAATATCTGTAGTAGGGTGTATATCACCTTGATTGCTAATGAAATTAACAGATTGTGGGACCTATAATGAGGTTAATGTTGAGGAAAATTTGATGTATGTTTACCCAAAAATTTAAATAGTTCCTTAGAAGGCATTTGAATGGATAAATTTGGAATTAAATGTCTCACTTGTAATATGTATTTAATACTTGTGTTTCTTAAGAATAATGAAATGAATTGTTTTTGTGTGAGATCACACTCCTTGGAGTCTGGAATCCCTAAGTGAACAGCTAGTGTTATATGAATCATAATTGTGCAAAAAAGATGCTATATGAGGCTAAATCAATCAATGTAAATGTAATAAAAATAAGAGTAAGTGAGATGGAATCTTTGGAGTGATTATTATAAATATTTCATACCCCTTAAATGATGCCAACACAACTAAAATGCCTAAAATGATCTTAAAACAAATAAAAATAAGAGAGATCAGCATCATTGATGATCAAACATTTTATTAAATGGTAAAATTACAACCTTGAGGCATGATCACATGCTTCGTACACATAAGTGTGGTTTAAATAATGATGTTAAATGATTAAATTTAACTAAAAGGAAATATGCGTTGTGGGCCCTAACAACTGTAAAAGTGTTTACGTAAACCACAACATCTCTTGATTACGAAATGTAATGTATGTGAATGTAAAATAGTTAGTTGTATATCGTTGGAAAAATGTAAATTATGAAACTTGGTGTGTACATGGGACTATACTTGTATTGGTGACTAGTGTAATTATAGTAAATGTGATTTTATAAAAAAATTATTCTGGTGTTTTTTATTGTTGCATTTGGGCATGAAAATTGTAGGCATGAAATATGGTATCATAGCCGAGGTTCATACTCTCTAACCTATGAGAAGAACATACAAATTAATTATGAAATTAGTAATTTTATATATGTTGTGCATTATGTGTTGGTTTGCTAATTGTGATTAAGTAATGACAGAATGTCTATGGTGATCAGGAAAACATGTTGTGATGCGGGAAAACTAGTAAAGTGGTGGATTATTGGTACATGATGCAGATCTAAATATTTGTTAAGATAGTAATAACATTTCTCATGAGAGTAAGTACAATATTGTACTACCCTATAAATGTGTAATGTTACCTCCATGAGGGCAACATAGTGAGAATCATGGAATTTGATGCATGTTGTGATGAGTAAATTATCGTATTGTGTCATATTGTCCATTTTTGTTGCATGATATCTATATATGTATCTATTCAATTGGTTGTGATGATTAAATTTTTATTGAATTGTGTGGTATTAATGTTACCCTACACTAATTGGCCCCGCAGGTAGCCTTGAGGTGTAAGTGTGTAGAGAGAAGGCATGAACCAGGTAACCATAACCTTGAGCTGAGTACACTTCTATCTATTTTTTATACTTCGATTTTTTCTCATTATATTATGGATGAGCACCACCTTATGAAAAATTGACCCCCTAATCTCTCCTATTTGGGTTATCCATCGAATACTCCTATGTGATACCAACTATGTGGATCCTCATATATGTGATTCAAAGATATATGGATATATACTTATTTTGGTTATATGTATTTTATGAGTTGAGGCTCAATATCTAAGTGTTAACAACTTGATGAGTACCCCTTTAGTGGCCATTGAAGGGAAACGTAGTGATCGTAATGTGATTTTTTTTTTATGTTCGTACATATTCGTAAATTTATATTTTTCTCTTCCTTTAAGAACCAACAATTTTTCTTGATTGATGCATTCTTAAATTTTGGAAAAATAATTTGATTTTGTGCTAACAAGATCTCTTTGAATTATTGTGGTTCTTTAATCATTTATTTCACTTAGTTTGAAATTTACTTTTGAGTTTTGAATTTTTCTAGCTTAGCCCAAGGATTCAAATTTTATGCCACTTAGCGATAGAAATTGTTTGACATGTTGGTTCTAATGTTGTGATGTGTTGAAATTGTAATACCCCGCCTCGGGACACCAAGAACCACACCAAAATACGACAAGAAAAATTTGGTATGAATTAAAAAAATGAACCATTAATACCAATCCTTTCCTTAACCCATTCCCGTTAATGATTAAATTATATTAATTTAATTTACCCAAAATTAAATAACACTATCCCAATAACAACTCGATTATTTTATTCTACCAAGTATTAAATAGGTTCACATAATTTAATTCTACACCCCCTTTGTTATATCCACCTCCTTTAAATTAATTTGTTCACTTCTAAAATTTATTTCCCATTCCCATACAAATACCCATGACTTAAAGTGTGTAGGGTTGAATATGGGCTCTAGGATAGATCAAATCTTGACCCTAGATCTCCTCTTGCCCTAAATTTTCCCTAGCCTAACTTTATCTCTTATTTTCTCTTCATTTGGTTTTCATTTTGTTTTGTTTTGTTTTTTTTTTTTTTTGTGCAGGTGGAGGAGCTATGGAGATTTACTTCCATGGAGGTTTTTGATGGAAGTCTCATTTTGTATTGTGTGTATATTTTATTTCATTATATTTTACCTGAAAACCAGGTTGTTGGGTATATGGAATACCCATGATTTTCTTTATTAAATGATATAAATCTACGTGATAAATTCCCCCCCCCCCCCCCACACATATTTTAATAAAAATGGAATTTTTTTAACAAACCTTGTTATAGGAAAACGAATCGCAAGTTTTTGAATATGGTAGGGGCGGCGGATTTGGTGGATGGGAGTGTGGAGGGAGTGGACAACGAGGAAGGGTGGGTTGTGCAAGTGTGAGGAAGTGTGGGGTGGCGGTTTCGGGGAAGATTGAAGTCCTTTGGGGAGGGCTCGGCCCTACCCGCATTTACCTTTCTATATATTAAAACATAAAAAAAAACAATGTGCACCGCATAATCCTTAATACTTTTCTCTCTATTTTTAATATTTGGAAACTTAAACCTTTCCACCGTAAGGGTTATTTGGTATGAAGTTTTCTTTTTATTACTTTTAATTTATACTTATATATATATATAATATATATATAATATATATATATATATATATATATATATATATATATATATATATATATATATATATATATATATATATAAAATAAATTTTAGAATATACTCAATTAAAACATGTAACTAAAATAATGTATATTAAGTAACGAATACCTTGTAAGAACATTGTATAGTTACATTTAAAAAAAAGCCAATTGTACAAAATATGTTTAACTATGAACTTGTATCCTATGAGGATCAAATTTTTACTATTCGTAAAATAATGGGTTATTATTTTTATTTTATTTCCTATTATTAATCTTGAGAAATATGAAATTCAATGGTTTGCCAATATGTCTATATTAAAATGATTTACTAGTTAATGTGATAGGAAGATTGTAGCAAGCTATTTCAAATTATAAAAGAGACTTGGAATTAAGTTCACAACTTAGTGAAGGAGAGGGTATGTCCATATTTGATTAACTATTATATCCCTTTCATTTTCGTAATAAGGAAAAAGAGAAAACTAATTATATTCTATTCACTAAATTTCAAAAATTTAAAGAAGAGATGTATTTCAAGAATGGTATTTTATTTTACATACAATCATGTTACAAACATTTTACAAGAATGGAATCTATATCAAGAATAACATTATTTCCTATAAATCAACTTTCCTTCAAAATGGAGCCCCAACAATCCATATTTAGAAAATTTAATACATAACAACTCAAGAAATATTATTACAAGCTTCTTTGCAAGAGTGAAGGGATATTTCTCAAGCAAAAATGACTCAAGTTTTACAAGTAATACCAAATACAAAATGAGGATTTTACAAGATAATGAAAGCTTCCACATAGCCATATCCATAAAGTTACAATGAGAGTGATTTCCATAAAAAGATGAAGAAGACAATGAGAAGCCAAGATGACAAAAGTCTCAAACTATCTTCCACTTGAGCTCTAACTTAAAATGCTTTCAAAGAACCAACACAAGGAGAAAAAACTTTTTTAACCACCCAACATTTAGGCATCATTACATGCCTTTCCAAAGTTGGAATACATGCTAGCCTCCCCCAAGCCCATGGGAGAGAGAGCTAGCTTCCACAAATTATGCTCAAGATATAGGGAGACATAATAACATTATATTTTCATAGTCAAGACAATCCAAACACTAAGAAGAATGCCAAATTTTTTAAAGAAGGAAAGGAGGGGAAACCATATTCTCCCTCCAAAATGGGTAAGAAAAGGAGAGATATCTAAGGTGCCAAAAGTGTGGTCCAAACATTGGAAGCACACAACCAAGAATATTCACAACATCCTTATTCCTCCAAATCATCAAACCCTCCTTATTTCTCCACCCATTCACCAAAATCCTTCTTGGGAGTATTTTCAAACCCATTGGGTTTCCTCTCCAAGAATGGGGAAGGAGGTCAAAACCATATGACCCACTTTCCCCACCTCAAACCATATGAGGGGAGTAACAAGAACCTACATGGATTTCCCATCAATCCATGAGGTTTGAGAGGGAAAATCCCTCTCTCTTCCCCCATAAACTCCAAAATCTATCATGCCATATGATGTATGGAGAAAAATAAAACAACACAAAGCATACACAACAATAGTGACACACAAGAAACAACACACACATTTTAAACAAAACAACGCTAAGATCTACATAACATAAAACATAAAATGAGCTCAAGGATCCTACCTCCAAAAGCTCTCCAACACTCTAGATTTTCCACTTCCTTATCCAAGCAAGCTCTAGTTCAAACAATCTCAAAGCACCAAGCAAAAGCTCCAAAAAAATATTTCTCTTCTTCCCCCATGAGGGAGAATTTGAAGAGAAGCCAAAAACATTCCTCACCAATGAGGGGGTGACATGTGTCACCCCTCTTTTCCCTCCAAGTCAAATATTTCCATAATAAAAAGGAAGAAAAGATAAACTAACTTTTAACACTTTTCTCCCAAATTGCCCAAAATGAAAAACAAAAAAAACTAGTGCAACTTTTAACAAACACACATACCAATCCATCTTACATGGATGATGACCAAAGAGAGGAAAAATGGGAGGGAAACTCCCTCTATTCCTTGAAATTAATCCCCCTACCTAATAGGTAGGGTCTAAGGGCTTATTTTCATGCTAAGTGAACTCCCAAAACTAAAAGGGGTCACTTAAAATGCCATAAATAACCCAATTTCGGGTTTGACACATTTTGGCACAAGAGTAGAGGATGCAGGGGCCACCCAAGGGTTCACATGTGATCCTAATCCTCTCTAATTAATACACAATTACCCAGATACTAAACTTAATTCAAGTGGGGACCATTAAGTCCCCAAACCAAGTTTACTTAACAAAATAAAACATCCTGAACAAGACTAATTTTACATGACATACTACGGTACAACTGAGGGTCACTCATGGTTCCCAAAATAATGAAATATAATACTAAGGCCTCATACAACTAGCATGGTTAGGGCTCAACCCCGTGGGCTGCTTGTGCACAATTTGTGTAGCCGCCCTGAAACCCACGTTCTCTTGTGACCTGTCACCTACACACTCATTGCACACATTAAACATACCTGTCAGATACATTATAAATCGACTACTCAATAAGTGATCAATGAAATCTATGATATCATAACATCATCATGAATCGTAAATGCTAAAACATGCACAATTACACAGAATTTACCATGAGTTAGCCATAGAGATAAATATAAATGACATACATCCATATAATCCAGATATGCGGCTAAACTAAGTATTCAACATATATCAATCAGGTCCAAACAACATCATAATAAGTTAGTATCCGCAACATCAAGTGAGAAGGTGTTAACATACTGATCAAGTCAAATTGGCGCTACATGCCCAAATCACTATACATGTCCAAGAAGGTCAGATACCGTAACATATAAACCAAAATATATCAAATCCATGTCAGATAATATCTATAAATAAAGAATTCAACAAGTAACTGAGGCTCTAAAAATTTGGACACTACAGAAATAGGGTTGTGGGTTCACTATGGAGTGGTAAAACCTATGAACCGTTTTTTTCGTATGGGGGTATGCCTCAAGGGGGTCATGGGGTTGTATATATTTAGATCTATAGGTTACTATGCCACTTGGGTGGAGGTGATGGGGCTCTATGTGCCTAAGGCCATAGGGTGACCCAACCTCATAGAATGAAGAAATAAGGTAGTATGCTGATATTTTTTATTTATTTCCCTTAATGGATTAAGAAAAAAAAATAGAAAATTTAGGTTTGATGGAGTTAAAAGGGTTTGCGTTTGTTGGCAGTAAAAGGGTTTGTGCTTTTTGGAGGTAAAAGGGGGTTATGTTTGTTGGAGGCAAAAAGGGTTGTGTTTATATCTTATTCATATCTTGAGACTATGTTTACATTGTGTAAAAATATAAATGTTCCCTTTATGACATATTATCATATGACATTATTGCATATTGTTGGTCTGAAAAACTATCGGTTAGGCAGGTCATGGGGAAACAGGCCAACAGTGTGCAGGGCATAGCCCCTCTTTGAGACAACAAAGCAAAAATAGTTTATTGTTAATCTATCAAGCAGGAATCTATGCAGATCTACACTATTCTAACTCCAGGGGGTTTGGGATCTCATCCCAGTAGAGGTAGTTCCGACAATGAATAGAAAGGTAAGAGGGAAGGAACTGAGGAGGGTAGATCTGAAGGGAGAAAAGAAATGAATTCCAAGACAGAAAGGTCAGAAGGTTTATGCTTTGGGATGGTAGTAAACAGAGCTAAACTTACATAAACAATTAAAGCAATACTGATGAACAAATAACAATAATAGGAATGAATCCAACAGAATAAAAACATAGATCTAACTTAAGAAAGATCTGATGCAAATAACACATATATGGAGCACAAAGTCTGAATACATGTATTAATATTTCCTCTGTTACAAGAAAGCACAAAGTCTTTCTCTCCTCACTTATTTTTCATACAAAAAATGTCCACCATGAATACAACAAGTATTCAAGTATTTATAGAAGGAGAGGAGGGAAGAAGACAAAAGCAAACCAACAACTATTTACAAAATATATTACAAGATATTTACAAAAAATCTAAACAGTCAAAGTTGACTTTGGGCAATTTTTTGGATAAAAACATCCCATGGTACAACATGGATGAGGTCATCATAAATGCCAACATGCTTTTTAAATATTTTACAAAAATGATCAATGGATCCCAAGAAGAAGAGACTACTCTTCATCATCTCTCTACTTGAACTTGGTATCTTGCTTTTGATTGGGACAATCGATGTGACACTGCGCTCAATATTCCATAAAATTGCTGATCATTGCTTGAAGTTGATCATGATCTGGACCTTTAAAATAGTCACTAAATGACTTCACAAGTTTCTTTCTCGTTCTTGAGCTTGTCAGGTAAATCAACAAAAGTTTTGCATGTATCGATTAGAAAGCCAATGAAGTCACGATAGGTCAAGAGGTTATTAATCGACTCTTGGTCGAAAGTGATCTTTGGTGCCAAGCCTTAAGTGACGATAGCCTTGAAGTGCTGGAATACATCATCCACTTCTCTCAAGGTAAATGATTCACTGAGCATCTTTGGAGCCATTTTAGTAATTGTTTGCTCCATGTTGAATCATGTGTCCAGGGTTTCATCTTTGATTTTGTCGATTCTCTCCAGGATATATTCCATCTAATCAACCTAGTAATCTAATGTAGCGAGTTCCTTATTATGTGCATGTGGGTGATCGATAATGCTGACCTTAAATAGGTCATCAATTGAGTAGTTAACCATCACTTAGAATGTTTCATGTTGTAATCTGGCGTTATCCAATTCTTCAGAGAGGGAACCTGCTATTTCTTGTAGCTCCTTATTTGCTTGGGTTATAATTTGATAAACCAATGTAAATTTCCCAAGAATTTCCCTACCGTCTCTGAGGATCCACTCAATGTAGGATGATACTGTTGTGTCTTGTTCACCAATCTTAATGTATTCATTTATCTTATCTTGATTAGAAACTTGGACGGGTTCGACGTCAGTCACAGGAGGAGAATTGCCCATTTTTTGCAATGCTTGGAGGAGATGTTTATTTTGTTCCTTGAGTATTCTCTTCTCCTCTTTTGCTTCTTGGAGCTTCTTGCAAAGAGCATCTATTGCATACAAGGCTTCCCCTTGCAGGCTTTCAGATGAGGTCCCCATTGTGCTTTGAGTCACTGTGAAGTCTATGGGAGACAAATCTTCCTTTTTCTTGATGGGATCCGGATAAGCAATCTCCATGACTCTCTCCCCTGAAGTGCTTTGAGTTATCATTTTCTGCTTCTTGGTTCCCTTCTTTGGAATGATGGAGAAATCCATGGCCACAATGGGAACCTTTCTCTTATGTTGACCGAGATGGTCAGAAATCCAACTAGGACTTATGGGAGTGGGAGTAGAGGAAATAGAAGAAGAAACAAGAGTGAGAGGGGGAGAAACTATAGAGGCCTCAGGAAAGTGTATTGAAACACTTGGTGGTGACATTGACAAGGAGTCCAACACACTGCTGCTTACGGGGTCTAGAGTTACTACAGGAGAAGAGAAGGACATGGAAACGGAAGGGATCTACAATTAGATAGAGGGAACACTGGGTGATAGATATGTGAGAGAGGAGAAGATGGAAGAGGTGGGAGATAAAAGGGAGGAAGGGAGAGGAGAAGACACATCCATAGGAATAGATGCTTGAATGACAGGAGGAGGAGAAGAAACGAAAGAAGGAACACTAGGTACCTCTATAGTTGTAGTTTTGATAACATCCTAGGTGGATGCATCCGTTGGAACCTCTGTTGTCTCTTCTTTACCTAGAGACACCAGGTCAACTACTTGCTTCTCAGAAGTAGAAGGGAGGTCTGGAGTTACTAATTTTCCACTTGATTGACCTTCTTTGTCTTTTCCTTTTCCTTTTGGTGCTAGGTCCGGCCTTGGAGGTGCTCTACCTGAAGGAGAAGTAGTGAATTCTACTCCGAGGTAGGTGAGACCATTATATTTGCACCAATGTTTGGTGTGCTGCAATGTGGGCTTAACCCTTTCCTAAATGGTTTTCGGTGCTTTGGTTCTATCGATCTCCGTGAATGGCCAATCATCCCCATCTATGTTAAGGTAAACTTGATCAATTTCTTGATCAGTCTCTTGGAATTCCTTTGGGAAAATGACAACGCCATAATGGATGATTTCCTCTAGAGCTAGTCGGAAGTGATCCTTTCGTCTGATGTCTATCTCATGTGTCAGGTTGATCCAAATGTCCTCGATCTTGGGAACATGGATGGGATCAATTTTTGCCTTTGGGAGGAAACTCTGGTAGTCAAAAGTTGGCCTTGCTGGGAAGTTATGTTTAAAATTTATCAGCTCCAGCTCAGCATACATCTCTCATGCTTTGGCAAGTGTGGGGAAGGTGTATCATCCAACTGTAATGGGGAATGAGGTTCCTCCTTTCTTTCTCTTCATGCACTTCTCATGGTAAGTGATCAACTGCCTTGAAAATTCTAGTGAGATCAGCTTTGGCCCTACAAACCTTGGCAGCTTCATTGGCTCTTCCTTGAAATTTACAACCTTGAGGTATGTGAATGTGGGGAATTGTGTGAATAACGCTCCCCATTTCTTCGTAGAAGCAATCACACTCAGGCTGTTCCGACCATGTCTCATGTTTGGCCTTAGCAAGTAGATTACCTCATAGAAGAAGGCATCATTAATTTTGGAAAAATGGGAGATGATGGCCTCGAGCTTTAGCTTTGGGTAGAACTCATATATCTTGACTTGGGGCCATACCCCATTTTGAGCTAACCCCACAAAATCCCTTGTTGACATAGCTACGTATACAACGTAGGAATTCATGTAGAACTTCCTAGTTGTTAGAACTTGTTGAAGTTGCTGGGAGATGGTGTCAATGATGATTTCACCCCAGCCAAAACATTGATTAGGTGCATTATTTCTCATGGTCTCCAGATACCTCAACATCCACTTGTGAAAGTAATGGGCATCAATGAGTCTAAAAACTATGTTTAAGAAGGTGATTGTATCACTCAACTCCTCATTCAAGTCACTACGGTGGATGGTTTATGGCCATCTGCTCACTGACTTCTTGTTCTTTAGATAAATCTCATTCATCATTTGCATGCATTTATCCTCATTATCATTCCAAGCCTTCTTACAGTCTTCAAGGCTTATTTTCACATATTTTCTGTGATGAGGGATGCCCAGGGTCAGTTCAAAGTGACGAGCTATGAGGTCGATGATCATCTGTTGCTCTTTATTTTCGACACATCTAGTGTCTTTGTTATAGCATCGGGCAACTAACATAATAAACTCATTATTTACGATACTTACTGGCAACCCAGCTGTAAAGTGTAATCCACTGCCCACCAACTTGTTCATCCATGGGCCACTGTTTGCCTAGTTGGTCCTCACCCAGAAATCATCCATGTCAATATGCCCTAGCTTAGAGTCTTTGATGTTGATGCTGCACTCTGTATATGAGTTAGGCATCCTGACCCTCTGATACTTATACTTCATCTCTTGTTCTGATTGCTTAGCTTTAGCTTTAGCTTTAGTTGGTTTCTTGCTTGATGAAGACATGTGTGAGCCCAAGAATGGATGTTGTTGTTCTGTAAGAAGAATCAAGGAGGTCCAACAAATAAGAACCATGTCAACCATCATGTTATTCATAATGAAAGCTTGTAGAATGAAGAATGAGCAATTATAAGGCTTAGGGCGCAAGGTGCAGGTTTATAGCATGCTACAAAGGATTTTTATTGTTGGGCGAACTTTTTGGGGTGTTGACATGAGAAAAGTTGCAACAAGTTTAGAAAGGGCCCAATTTAGCAAGGTGTTGCATGAAAAATTTCAACGCCAAGGAAAAAGCACGGGGCACAGATTTGCAACATGTAACATGTTATGTTGATGTTAAGGAAGTTACACCTGCACCTTAGGAAAAAGATGCTTTGGCTGGGTGCTGAAAAAGTTTTCGTTGCGTGGGTTTAGGGTGCGCCAAGGTGCAACTTCGAAAGATGTTGCAAGGAAAATCAGTGCCCCAAGGGGAAAAGTGCATGGCATAGTTTTACAGCACACAACATCTTGTGTTGATGTTGTACAATTGGTGCTTTCACCGCACAAAAATGCTAAGTGTTCTTTTTAACTGGGCACGGGAAAAGTTGGCATTACATTGGTGTAATTTTGCATGGTGTTACATAACAAAATAGATAATTTTGGCAATTTATCTTTGATTTCTCTTCCTTTCTCTTTTGGATTGATCAGATGATAAAGAGATGGTTTGTTTGGTAAGGAAGTATGCAAGAAAATATGAGTTTTTGGTTTCTTTAGAGGCAGGGGTCTTCCATATTTGCAGATCTGGAAGGAGAGGTAAAAGGGATTTCAACTGGTTTGATAATTTATTAGGTGTGTTTCTTTAGATTTTATCTTTTACACCAACCCTAATACCTAACACAACAAAAACAAAAACAACAAGGAGAGGAGCCTCTTACCCAGATTTATAAAAGAGGAAGAATGACGTTGGGGTCAACAAGCTCAAAAAATGGCACGCAGGGGTGACAAGGATGGCTGACAGGGATAGAGAAAACACTTTTTTCAATTTTCAATTCATGAAAATGATAGGTGTCGGGCACATATTTATAGAAAAGCTGGCATTTATTACTTCACCAACTTCTTTTGGCATGACTTTATAGATGTCGACACGAGTTTTCTAGTGCCTTAACGTATAGTTCAGGATGTCAACACAAGTTTTCTAGTGCCTTAGCGCATATTTAAAGGGGCACAATGTTTTGGATTTTAATAAAAATTTACAAGGTTATGCTATGGTTCTATAAAAAATTGTTGGTAGATTAACATTAGGAGCATGGTGACCTTAAGATATGTGGGGGATTTTAAAACCAACCAACACTTTATAAAACATGAAAGATCAAGAATGATACCATATATGTAGTTTTGGGAATTTTGAAGTATATAAAACAAAGGACATGAAAGGTAGATACAAAAGGATAATTATAATATCACTAATTTTCCTTTTTCTAACCCAAATATATTTCCCTTGTTTTCACTTTACAACCATCTCGTAGGTGGTCTCTTTATAATATAGATACAATTGAATAAGGGAATATTCTAAACCCACATAGTAATTGTAGATTAATAGTAGATGATTGTAACCATGAGATAGATACTTATTATAGGTTGTAACATGGGATTGTATGTTGAAAGTTGTAGAGTCCCAAAAGAATTTTTAAGGAAGACCGATATATAATAATAACACAATGAACTAATAATGTATATTGTACTCTTATTCTACATATGGATCAAATATTAGTCAATATAATAACATAGAGAAATGATACTTTATAGATATTTACCTTCATGTAAAACCATTGAATATATTAATTTCCTTTGAGTTTATGACTGCATTATGAGAGAGTTGATATGGGGGAAATAGTGGATAAGAAGAATACACATGAAAGACAACTTTTTGGAGACGCCCAAAGGATGGGTTATACCATAATTAGGTATATCCATTATTGAGAATCCTAAGGCCCATGCTCCAATAAAATTCTAAAGTGAGAAAGAGTAATTCACAATACCTTTAAGATAATTTCTTAACATAAGATAATTAATTATTTATAATGATGTCATGAGAAATGCAACTTACAATATGATTATACATAGGGGGAATGATATCATTACAATTCCCTCTAGAGTCAATAGAATTGACCATGGTCATGAAAATAATTGTCAAAAATAATCTAGATAATATTAACCATGTTTTTGATCCCATCATCTCTATGTAGGTTATGTCATGTGTTCATAAGGAGGTATCAAGAAATAGAGTATTACTATAGATCTGATGAAAAGTGATATGGTCTAAATGTTCTATAAGTAGATATTGATGTGAGTGTAAGAGGATAACAAGATGGTATCATAAGAGGGCTTAAATATGATTGATACCTTTATAATGGATAAAGTACATTACATTGACTGAAAATCGAACCATCTCACTCACAAGTACCTACCACTACCATCCCATACAATGAATTTAATAGTATCCATCCCACTCCTGGTAATAAACCTTGAAGACATCACTTGGGGCATTCAAGTTCCAATAGTACCTTTGAAGATATAAAGTTTGTAAGAGTGAAAAAAAGGTATATACATATGGGCCCACTAAAGATAATCTCATGTCACAAAAAGTGTACATGAGATGGTCTTTTAAAAAATAAAAAGGCAATACCAAAATAATAAGTGATTGAAGTGAATGAGTAACATTAGTGTAAATCATGAAACGAATAAAACATATTTCCTCATACTTACCTTCTCATGAGTTTGTTTCACATAGTGAACCACTATAATATAGAAATGGATGTTGAGTGAACTAAGTTTACAAAACCAAAAAAAGAAAAATTCGAAAGATATATTAGATAGAATAGAAAAAATAAACCCAAGCTAAGGGGAGATCATGGAAGGATGATAGGACTGACAGATGAGAAGGAGTATAGTAAATAGGAGTAAAAGTGAAATAAAAGTGATATAATATAATGTATAAGGAGATTCAATGGGAGGACTAAACGAGAGAGGCACAAATCAAGAAAAAATAGGGAGAGAATATGCTATGAGGCATGAAACATGAACAAGTAGGTAAGGACATAAGTCAGAAAGTATAGGCAATTTTCAAAACTTTGTAGGAAAATAACTGCATTATATCATTATATTTATTTTAATAATAGGGTTATGAAACCTCATCCAAAATGGAAGTTGGAGTTACGATTTTGAAGATATCAAATTTGATGAAATGTGAATGTTCTGAAAAGGTTTCAATTTTTTGGTTGAACATTTATAAATAGTAATTCAATCTATTTTTTGTTTTTCAGTTTGCTTGTTATATTTATGGTTATAGAGATTTGGGTTTGGATTTTATGAATAGATTCCCATGGCAAGAATACAAGGAGAACTAGTAGACAAAGGTGGAGGTAGAGGAGGGTATACCATGGTGGATAGACATTGTTTTTGGATTTGGATTGGGAAATTTTAGTTTAGGTGTTAAAGTAAAATTAATTTCCTGGAAATATGGGGTATTGGAAATTTCCTAAGATTTTTGAAATGCATGTGTTAATAAAATCTAGGTGGTTTCAAATAGTTTTATATTAAGAGTCATTAGGGTTTTTTTTGAATTTTGAAATGAAAAGGATAGAAGCCATCTACAAATTCCATTGGCCATTATAGACCACCATATATTTGTAATGGAAATGTATTTTTTTTACCCATAACACAATTGTCCATTTTTTGAAAAGTTCAATGTCATTGGGTGGGTTAAGAATGACTTACATGGAAATATCAGCTAGTTTAACATGGATTTGGTGCCATATATTAGTTTGGTTTTTCTATAGGGCAATGTAAGTATGTTGCATGGATACGACAAGGAATGGAGGATTCTAATTAGTTTTTTTTATGTTAGATTATTTAATCATTTTCTTTTTCTTTTAAGACTAATGGGTGATAATCACTTGTATGTTTCAAACGTTCAAAGATAGGTCTAGATATGAAAAAAATGGATATCTCATGGTTGCTTAATTTTTTAGATAGTTTTTAGATGAGGATATGACACAATTGGTTGTAGTATGGTTTGTTGGTATTATTCATATGTATCACATCCCATCAAATGAAGATCTAATATATATGTTTATTAGATTTTAGGTGATTACATCCAAACACTTTCAGGTGAAGGATAAATGAATTTATATTTCTTCCATTTTGGATATTAAAATGGATTATATGATCTTGTGACCTCACTTGTTTGATGGTTATATAAGAGTAAATATTTTTGTTTTCTATAGTAGTGTGTCATAATGCTTAAAACATGACACCAAGTATAACTAGGGAATAAAACCAAATATGGTTTAAAAACTAGTACATGATTCTTATAATCTTCAAGATAGATAACAATGGATAAGTGGCCATCATGGATCAAAAAAGTTATCACATAAGAGATCAAGGAGATTACAAGACATTATCTATGGTGGGTTGAGTGTCGCTCAGTAGATAGAGTTCCAAATGAGGTTAGGCTACCTCAACCCATAGTATCTCACAAATTCCACCATACATATTTGGTAGTGGCTATAAATTTGAAGAGTAGATGAGTATAGGAGCTAGAGCTCATGGTCCCCTCATTTAGACCATGGAGGTAGCGTTAATAGCCACAGATATAAGGTCACAAATAGAGTAGGAGATTGGATGTAGAGGCAATGGAAGATCAATTTATGTAGGTCTTATGATGTAGAGATCATATTAATTTTTAATGCACTCAACAAGTTAATAAGACCAAACAACCATTCTATACCTAATGCTCTACAAAGAGGGTCTTGATTCCTAGCCTTGAATGGCTAAAACATACACAATCTTGACCTTTTCATGAATAATATAACTCCACTAACCATCCAACCTATCTTAATACCTCATGCAATGGAAAATAAACCCTTACAATGATTCACAACAAAAATAAATATCCCATTTTACCCTTTTCTCCAAACTTATCCTTCATTAACAAGTTGTGAACTTGCCCAAAACCAAACACTTTTTGGACTTTTTTCTTTAACTAGCACTCCCAAACCTCTCACCCTATTTCAAAACTCAAAATAATGTTATTAAATTGATCAAGATACTTAAACATCAAGAAAATTCATCAAGATTATCAAGTTCTCCTAAATTTTCCCAACTAAGCTCTTAAGAGCAATGCTCATGGACGATTCATGGTTGGAATGATCCATGCATGCCTAGAACAAACTCAAAAATTCAAGTACCCTTTTGGATAAATATGGTGTAGGTTAAATTTTATAACTCCTCTCCTTATAATTCTTCTTCAATCCCCTCTTCCCCCTTTTAACTTGTTAACCTCTACTAGCCCTACTCAAAGGGTTTTTACAACATAACTTTTGAAATACGGAATTCCAAATCAAATTGACGACCATTTAAGATGCCCATTTGTGTTTTTCATATCTGGGTCAAATTTCACTAGACCTTACTTAACAAAAAGAACTCCAAACTTTCACTTTCCTAGTTTCAACTAGGTCTCCTATCTGTAGCGGCCTTTCCCAAGTAGACTGTCAAAGAAAATATAGTTTTGGGTGCAAATATAACTTGAAATTGGGTTATTCTATGATTACATCCTCATTATATGATTCATAGAGTTTCTTTTCTTTTCTTCCATACATAAGACCTTCAAATAAAGAAAACAACTTAAACCCTCATTAAGGTTTCTTGAGAACCCGAAAAGATTTAAATGGTTATAAAATGCAATGAACTTAATTTCATGGCTTCAAAATTATTCTATAGGTCTGAATAGTTTTTTCTCATGCATTTTTCTTAACAGTAATGCCTAACTTTTCCTTAGACTTCTTGAATTTCTCTCATCCTTATTGTCCTACCCCGAGTAAGAAGGGTTTCAAACATGCATAGTGTTGTTTGCGTTAAAACTTGACTTGTTTTCATGGAATTTATTATGGAACCTTTATCACAGTTGATTCACCACTTTGAGACATCTATTCACACACTCTTTAATTTATCACATAATGAACTACTCAAATAATATAAAATATAGTTAGAACACACTTTCTTCAAGATCAAAACAGAGTACATGAGATTCATAGAGTTTCCATTGTCCTAAGCAATTCCTCAAAATACCAGAATAATAGGTCTTCTTACATGGTTCTAGATTCTCTATAACATATATTTATTATCCTCATATATTTAAATCCTTAAATAAATTCACTAATTATGTCATTGTCAAAGTTTCACAGTCATGTCATATCATTATACAGTCAAGAGACTTCTTTAAAGACAATAACAGGGTACAACCTTCTCACATTGAAATTTACCAAATAATTTATTCACATGTAGGGTTTTTATATGATCCAATAAAAATTAACAAACATTTCATGCTTTGAATAAACTCACAAAAACAAATATTCATCCTTTGCCATGAAACCATGACATTTACCTTCAAAATTTTTCTTCTTTATTAACATCACACTGCTCCATACAAAAAAAATTCATAACTTTCACTAATTTCTCCAATGTTTCTCTTTTACCTTATCTCTCATTATCCTTGAGAGATCCCTGTAACTAAATATTTCACTTGAATTATCTCTCTTAAGTACAACTCACATGCAAACTTAACTACCTTTCAAGACTCTTCATATGCCCATACACCACAAGATAGCTTCATTACATCATTTTCATAATTTATGACTTATTATAACCTATGACCCTTTTCAATATGTCCACACAACCTTCTTAGACCAATTTTACATACTTAACAAACTAGAGCTACACCTTTACAAGCTTGAGAATTTGCATTGCAAAAAGGAGGGAAAACTTGTAGTTTGAAAATTTGAACAACTTAACCAACTAGGACTTCATCCATGAATTTAAAACACCTAATTTGACCTTTAACGTTATGAAAGGAGGGTATTTTTCATCTTTGATTTTCATTTGATGATGTTCCTGCATCATACTCCCAAGGTGGAGAAAAAGAAACCATGATCTTGTTTGTATATCCATGTTTTAGTTGAATCTTCATCATCCTTACATGTTATTGTTGTTATTTCTTCACTCCCATTGTATTTTCTTGCCTCATGACCACATGGATCCCATATTTTACTCTTTATCCTTGCATTTTATTCAAACATGCATCTTTCTCTCTTGAGTTTCACCTTCATCTTTTTCACTTACAAGCTTCCTCCTATTGTACCTACACACACAAACATCATAACAACAAAAACATACTCTTATTCATGTTCCATGATGTTCTTTGTCTCTATATAGCTCTTTTACAACATGTTTTAATCATTTGTCTTGCTATAAAATTCATTTTCTTACCTAATTGTTTGATCTCTTGCATTCACCACATATTGACCGATTTTTCTCTTTCCTTCTCAGATTAGTGAATTAGTAGTAAAGAGAATAAATAAACTTGGAATATGAAGGGTTTATGGACCTTGCGATGGACTAATTTTGTGGACGTGTGAAAATGATGAATTGTTCTCTGCAGCGAGATAAACAACCTACAAATCAAGATAAATCAACAGAGAAAGACTGGATTAGTAGATAGGATGGGAGAGATTCCTTACAAAGTCAGTCTCGAGAAGTAAGAAACTCATAGGATGGATGTCAACCCTTGTATTTCATAAAGATAAATAAAATAAATATTTGATAAATTGGATGTAGCATCTATGCAGAATCTAAAATAAAATAGTAACTAGAAGCTAGATCTAAGAAGACAAAAGAAGATCTGATCTAAATATGAATAAATAAATCAAACCTGATAGGGGTTGAAGGTGAGTGGTGACCTGAGACTACAGAGTGCTAGTTGAAAGAGATCGGGGAAAATGGAATGAAATACTGATGAAAAAAATAGATTTAAGAGCTTTGATTGCAGACTTGGAGCTGGTGTTACACTGAAATGATGAAAAGAAACCTACATAATAGTCTAAGACAAGGATAAATAGAAAGGATGTAAGAAAATTAGATATCTAAGGGTAAATACTGAAAAGATAGACTGGGTCGACAGTGACTAGGTTGGGTTGGCGACAAATGGAGGCTGAAAGAATGAATTTGGATTGATAGAGAAACACAATGACTGGATCTAAGACTGGGTGGATACAGAAACAAAAAAATAGATGGTTGAAGATTTGAATGATAGAGAAAATGATGTAATAGAGGTCAGGTCGATGACAACCAGGTAGGTTCAATAGAGACTAGGGATGAGTTATACTTAGATGAAGGTTGATGGGCTGAAACGAAGACCTACAAACAAAGGAACATGAAAAAGAAGACTGAGGTTGAGTCCTTTATGACAACTAAACTTGTAAAAGATGTTAGAGACTTATATGGATGAAAAAATAATAATAATGATGAAATGCATGCAAAGATGGTGGATGCCTCCCTAAAAATCCAAAATGGAAGGAAAATATCTCTAAGAAGACTCTGAGATGGTTGTGGCAGTTGTAAAGGCACTCAAGAATGAAGGCAAGATCACAAGAAAGTGGAAGTCTCAAAAATTTCATAATTAAACAAGGAGGGGTGAGGGTAGCTATATAGGATTGACAGTGACCCGAATGGGTCACCAATGACTATGGGGACCCATCCGTTTGGAAGGTGGGAGGATAATAAGCTTGAGATAAGGAGCCCATATGAAGTGAGATTAAGGTTTAGATGGATATAGACGAGATATGGTTGCATAGGGAAGATAAATGGGTAGGTGGATGGTTAAAATGAGTAAATAAATTCCATATATGGGTAAAATCATTAAATGATGGCCTAGAAAGAGTAAAATTTATGATTTAGGGAGGATAAATATATTAAATGAGGATTAGGGATGATTAAGAATGATTTAGGGAGAATAAGATAATTAGATGAATATTGGAGCTAATTAATAATAATTAGCAAAAATGAGATGAAATAATAGGGTGGATAATATAAGATAAAAGGTGGGAAAATGGTGATGAATGGGATAAATTTAATTTATGAGGGAAGATAAAATTTAAATGGGTGATCATGAGGAAAAGAGAGCGAACATGGGGTGGAGGGTGGTGATACAAAATTTTGGTGTCTAAACCACCATATCAAGTTGCTCTATGTCTTTACTTGTTCCTTTTGTTTCCTCATTTAGTTCACCATTTTCTAAATAAATAACCATTTCCTCAGCTATAGATTCACTCATCTATTTTTTTCCATTACATCCAAAAAATCTTGCAAGAGATCATCCACTTCACCCATGAAAGATTGATCATCATATCTTTCTCCTTCATTATGTTCATCATTCCACTCAATATTACTTGTCTCATGCTTCTAAAATGCACTAATGGAGTCATATTATACAATTTAAATTAATTCACATAAATATAAATCAATATCATCTACAAAATAATCAAATTTACTCACCTTGTTATCATCCCTTACATGCATCAATTCTTTATCCTCTTATACCTACTTGTTTTCCAAGAGTTCTTCATCCAATTCTATTTTTCATGTACCACCCTTATTTAATTCCTTTGTCATATCATTTTTGTATCCTTGTGCATTGCATCATCCCTAAAAAATATTATTTTCTCTTTCTTTTAGTGTCCTTGTTCGCTTGTCCTTTTAATTGCTTGCTTTGGCTTGTCATAATCTCTCTCTCTCTCTCTCTCTCTCTCTCTCTCTCTCTCTCTCTCTGCTTTTGATTTTTGAATCCATTTTGAAATCAAATATCCATAGTTTTTGACTATTTTAAGATCTTATTATGTATATTTATTTCACTCAATTCTTTGATGACCTCTTTCTCTTGCTTTTCCACTTGCCTCAACTTCTTTTCCTTTTTCATGATTGTTTATGTTAGATGCAATCTATGTTTTGGTTGGCATGAGTGAGTATAGGTGTTTTCATTGATGTAAAATATCATTAATGACAAATAGGATGATGGAGAAGTGCCAGAGGATGATAGGAATTTTGTTGACATGGAGATTCAAGTTGTTTCATGATGGCAAGAGTTGACAAGGTGAGAATGGCTTAGCCTAACAAGCATATTCAACTTACCTAGCTAGCCTAAGTGATGGTGCATGATTGTCTGAGCTACATGATGACTTGAGAATCATGGTAGAGGTATGGAGAAAATTATTTGATAGTGTAGAGATACTTACACAAAGTTGAAAAGTATATGTACAAGTGGAAGACTTAGTTACAGGAGCTCATCTAGACCTAGTCTATGTGCTTGGAGGCCAAATGAAGCATGAGATTTAGTTTGAGAACCATGTGAGCTCATGGAGGCATTTAGGTGAGTGAGAAATTATGTGTCAAGGTTTTGAAGACCTTTTAGATAGGTTTCATTCTTGGTTATAGTGTTGGTTCAGTATGATTTGACTTAGAACTAAAACTGTGAGGCCTAGTCATGAAAATGAGATGGGACATGAAGACATACACCTATTTGAGATAACATTGTGATTGGAAATGGTACAAGGGTGTTTCATGATGCTGTAGGAAAAATTTCAGGTTTTTCATGAAGAGAAATTTGCAAGTTATGATGTTTTTAGGAAAAATAGGGTGCTTGACAGATGCAATTTCCAACTCAAATTGGCAAATTCATGATGCTCATTGTGAATTGTAAGATTTGCATGGGACCCATAGGGTTTTGGGGGATGTTTTTAAATTGATTAATAAGATTTTTTGAAAATAATTGATTGGTCATTTAATTGTCTTGTTTTTTTGAACAATCATTAAGAAGGTAAACTATTTTGAAACCCTAGTTAAACCCTAGCTCAAAGCGACTTGGAGAGATATTGATTGTATTGAGTTTGTTTTGATTAATTTTTCTAAAAGTGATGGTTTGAGGTTGTATAGGACTCATAAATATTTCCATAAAGGTATGATAGAGCTTGTGATAGTATGTGGGCCCCACTCAAATATGAAAGTTTTTGAAGATTTTTAGTTTGTGACAAAGTTGTCCATTAAAGGTATTGAATAAATTTGATATTGATTGGATCTTTAGAGTTTGTATTAAATCTCCATGATATTTTCAGTCATGATTGAGGTCTAATAGAGGAAAAGTGTGCCCTATTTATGAAGACTAGTCAATTTGGGTCTAATAGGGTAGTTTTGAGCAGTTTTAGAGAGTGACCTGGTTAAAGGCCTTCCACTTGGATTTGGAAGGAAATTTAAGATGTTTACGGAAATTATATTCATATATATTTCCAATGATATATTTTTTGTCTCTTGATGAGGTGTTTTGATAGGTGAACCAGCTCAATTTTTGAAGATCAAGTTTGATTGTTTCAGGACAGGATTGCTTTGGATAAAAGATGGATGTAGAAGTCTCATGTTTTGTATTATATAATGATTTATATCCATTTGAGAGTGAATAGGGATGATTTTTTTTCAGTAGTGAAAAGTAATTTATAGGTATTGAAAGTGGCATAAAGGGTGAAAACCAGCTGAGTTTCCAAAACTACTTTCTAGGAATCTCTATTTTGGTGAAGAGGAAAGTAGGTGTGGTTTGCATTGATTGTATGTTTCATGAGGTATAGAAAGCATGGATGTTTTATAAATTTAAATGGATTTCCAATGATTGGTTACATGGCATATTTTATGTGCCTTGGTGTGATCTTAAGCATGTTTGGTGAAGACTGGTTCCTAGAAGCAGTTGTTTTGTGAAGGAAATGGTCCTTCTTGATAGAGTTATGAAGAATATGATTAGTGAAGTTTTATGTGAAAGATGGTATGATGTTTTTATGATGTATTTTACATTATTTGAGGCCTTTATAGGCTTTAAAAATCATGGTGATGATTTTGGAGGTATTTGATGAGTTAGGTGATGGGGTTTTGAGCCATTTTTGGCTTGTTTGGTTGTCTTGGTGTATGGCCGACCTAATGGGTCCATTTTATGAATTTTTATGAATGTGTTGTTATATTTTTAAGTTTTATTTCTTTATCTCCTATTGAGTACCAACCTATGTTATGTTTTGAGATGAGAAGCATATAAAGTCCTGTTTTTGATTCATTTTTAAACTAGTGAATTAAGAGGGAAAAGTGTGACCTAGTTGAGAGAGTGTAAGAGGTGCAAGGGACATAAAATCAGAGCTGAGAGAGTGTGAAAATTTATAGGAGAGTTATAGAGATCTTGTGTGCAATGGTTTTAAGATCAAATCAGGTCTATGAAAGTCCAAGTTTGAGCGAGTTAGAAGGAGGTTGTTTAAAGAAGGGCTTGAAAGAATTTGGAGCTGATTGTTTTGATCACCATCAATTGAGTGTTGACAACATATATTTAGTGATATTATTATCAAAATATTGTGTGATGAGTCATATTTATAAGTCTCTTGTTGTGAGTAATATCAACAAGGTTTTAGGGGTTGGTGCTCCTTGTGGGGTTGGTGCCTCACTAAAGAACTATCTTTTGATGTGTAATATTCACTTGAGTAATTTGTTGTGAGTAATATCAACAAAAAAATTCATTTGGTTTTCTTCCCCTTGAGGGTTTTCTACTTATATCTTGTGTCCTTATGTACTTATTCTTGTTTATGCTATTGTGGATGGTTGTTGCTTATTGTTGAGATCTCATTAATGCATGGTGGTGAATGTTAAATTGTAAATTGATTAAATGTTTTTGAAGGACTGGTTCACCCCCCTCAGTCCATTGTTACTTCCAATAATTGGTATGAAATAAATTCCTTTTGGATAAAGTTTGATCACTTGAAAGGAGATCCTTGAAGTACAAAAATGGTGAGTCAGTAGAGTGGCTCTTCTACCAGTAAGGACACATTGTTTAATGGTGTGAATTATTCTTTTTGGAGTTCTAAGGATGAGGACTCATATCATGTATATAGGGTTTGATATTTGGAAATCAGTGGTGGATGGTTAAATAGTTCCTGCTACTCCCCAACAACTACTGTAGACAAGAATATTTGTAGTGACAATTCAAGGGCCATGAATGCAATTATGTGTGGTCTAGTTGACCCTGAACTTGTGAAGGTGATACATTTAAAATCAGAAAAAGAAATGTGGGAGAAACTTCAAGTCATATATGAAGGAGATTCCAAGGTAAGGATAGAAAAAGCTTCAAACCTTCAGAAATCCAGTTTGAAGGGTTGAAAATGAGTGATGATGAGTCCTATTGTTGCATACTTGCTTAAGGTTGACAAGGTTGTCAACACCATGAAAGGTTTAGGTGAAGAAGTAAAGGAATAGGTTGTAGTTCAAAAGGTTTTGAGATCTATAACACCTAAATTTGACTCCAAAGTATCTTTCATTGAAGAAGAAAGGATTTGACTCTTTTGACTATGGATGAGTTGCATAGAACCTTGAATGCCTATAAAATGAGGGTTGTTAATCCTAAACCAACCAAGAAGGAGATAGATTTCAAATATGAGATGAAGTCCAAGGGAAAGAAATCTAGGGATGATGGAGATGTTTTTGAGTTTGATGATGAAGAACTCTTTGCAATGTTTGCTACAAGATTGAAAGGTTGGCTCTAGAAAATATAAAGGTAAACTTCCTTTTAAATGTTTCAATTGTGGTGAAGTAGGTAATTTTTCTATCAAATGTCCCTATAAGCAACAAGGAGGAAGATCACAATGAGAATGAGCATGATGAATACATGACAAAAAGGCTAACAAGTTTGACAAAGGTAAAAAGGGTTTCAAGAGGTTTGACTAAAAGAAGAAGAGCAAGAAGAGCTTTTACTCAAAGGAAGAGTGTTATTCATCTTAAGAAAGTTATGATGTCTCTGATTCTAAATCAGAATCAAAGAATGAAGAGGTTGTCTGATGAGGTTTTATTCATGACTAAATATGTCATGAGGTCTATGAGTGAAATTCCACATTATTTGGTGACAACATGCAATCTAAAGATGAAGAATAAGATGGTGACTATGAGCCTAGATTGTAATGTGTTACAAGAACGAGATTGAAATCATGCTAAGAAAAATAATCAAGAAGCTAAAGACTCAAGTCAAATAATATGAAGGAAAAGATCCATGAGCTAGAAGAGAAACAATGGGTTGTAACTAAAAATCTTGATGAGATAGTGAAAATGTTAGAGATGCAAATGAGCTCCATGAATCTAAACTTACAATCAAGGAAGAATAAGTGATTCTTCTTAAAGGAGAGTTATTGTGATGCTATCAACAAGGCAAAATCATTTCAAAAGTTTGAGAAAAGTACCAAGGACTCTTGATGAATCTTGTAGCAATCAGAAATCATCAGGTGATAAAACAGGTTTGGGATTCAAAGATGAAACTCAAAGGAAAATGAAATGATACAAGAAGATATTGTTTTTAGCAAGGATAATTGAAGGACCAAGTATTAAAGAAGGAAAGAAAGAAGAACTCCAATTCAAAGACAGTGTGAAGACAAATTCCATAAGGAAGCCTAATGATTCAAGGTATGAAAGATCATTGAATGGTTATTGTTTTACTTGCAATGGTTTTGGACATAGGGCTAAGGAGTGTATGGGGGTTTTCTAGAGATGATCATCCTTGGAGAGATAGTATATATGAGTAAATAAAAAATGGGGTTTTCTAAAATTTTCATGAGAGAGGTCATATTATTAGATATTGTTTACATGAACCTTCAAGTCAGGAATTGGGGTAATGAAGGTTACAAGGGTAGAAGTGAAGTGTATGTTTAATTGCAATAAGTTTGGTCATGTTTTTAGGGAATATCATGGTACTAAAATGCAAGGAAGGATATTTTAATGTCCTAATATGCATGCTAGAAATAAAAACAGGTTATGGGAGACAAG
This sequence comes from Taxus chinensis, assembly GCA_019776745.2. Classification (NCBI taxonomy): domain Eukaryota; kingdom Viridiplantae; phylum Streptophyta; class Pinopsida; order Cupressales; family Taxaceae; genus Taxus; species Taxus chinensis. The sequence goes on along the minus strand of CM034147.1, from coordinate 151,241,946 downwards.
AATGAATAACAATGTTCCACCAAGAGCTAATGATGATGTAAGTAAGGTGTCTCAGGGTACAAATCAAAAACAAGTGGATGGAAGTGAATTTTAGGTGTCTAAGAGGGCTTGGGACCTCTTTAAGTCTTTCTTATACATCTATCATGAAGTGTTATGTCTCTACTAGGATTCTTAGAGACAAGCTCATCCATATGATGCATTGGAAGAATGGGGAGCTGACTAGGTTGAAGTATTCTATTGTATAAGTCCTTTCATGATGTCAAGATATGTTATCAAAGTATCAAAGTATGTCTTATAGTCCTATATGGTTGTTCAAAATAATAAAGTGTGTGATTTTAGTCAATGAATTTTTTTAATGATATAGAGTCATGTCTTTGAGTCTATGTTTGTCATGATATGGAGTATGTTATGGTTGAAGCCTTTTGAAGTCTTGTCTTGTTCTAAAAAGGTATGTCTAAGATATGAATTTGAGTAGTAAATGTTAATAAGTGTTTTAGTCTGAGTATGAAGTTAACAAAGGTTTATGTGTTATTCAAAAGGTCTTGTCTCATCTTGAGTAAAAGAGAGTTTGTGTCTCAATATGTAGCAAGGAAGTCTTTTTCAGTCCATGGTCTATAACAAGAGGATAGTTTTCATTTTAATGAGGTCATGTTTAAATCGGAATTTATGTTTAAGTCTATTTTGTCACTAAGTCAAAATTGCTCTTGTTTAAAAGTGTTCTAAGGTCAGTGAGTTGGTAGATTATGTAAAATTATCATTGTGATCAAGATTGGGGTTCCCTGAAGTAATTTTAGGAAGTTTGTATCTAAGGGTCAAGATAGGTTACAAAAAATATTCATAAAAAGAAGTTACTCTATTGTGGCATGCCAAGAAGAGAAATGCATCAAAGGTTGATTCATAGTCTATGTGGTACTGATTTCAATTACAGTCTAAGTTGGCTAACTTTTTGAGTAATGGCACTATGTAGTTATGAAGGCATGAAGTATGATTTTTGATGTGCTTGAATGTCTTATCAGGCTTTGAAAATGATTTCAAGCTATTGTTGAGATGTTGAGACAAATTATGAAGAAGAAATCATCTATCAGTATGATTAAAAACATCATAAATCAAAGAAAATCCTATATTTTAATGCTTGTAAGGTAAAATGACAGAGGTTGATTAGTCTATAGGTTTGTCCTTGGCTCATTATTCAAGTTTAAACATGGCTCAACATAAGAGTCCATAAAGTGTTGTTTGATCTTCAATGTGTAAGGCATGATAGTCTACTTGAAAGCCTAAGTGATGAGACTGTCAGAGGTTCAAAGGCTGGTTCTATAGGTGATTATCTAAGTTTGATGGTTCTAGGACTAAGAATATGAAAGGATTGATTATAAGGAGATTGACCTCTTAAGATCATTGGTCCACAAAGGTGTGCAAGGAGTTGGATACATGAAAAATGGAAAGTATGTGTTTCTTTCAAAGATGGGTTCAGAGAGGATGGTTCATATGCTACATGTATGATAGGATAGCTGATACGGTCTATGATATATGTTGATTGAATCTTGATATTCTCATGATGTCTTTCAAGAGTTGTTCAATTTCAAAGCTTTAGATGAGTATGTACGTTCAGAGAACTGTAGAGTTATGAGAAAAAAATTTTTAGGTGATATCTGAGTTGAAAGCATAGTATGGTTCAAGGTCTGTAATAATATTTTGAGCAGTCTGTGGTAGTAAATCTCTAGCAAGGAGTAAAGAGTAACAAGAGAATGATTTCTAAGCCATTCATGGTAATATAAGAGATTTAAATCTATGGCATGAAAGATAGTCTACAAGTATGCACAAAGGTTTGCATAGACATGAAGAAGGGGAAGCTTATTTATTGAATAAATCATGGTCACAAGGTCAAAGTATGAAAATTTAACTAGATATTGTGAATTTATCCTTAATTAAAGTTTTGAGATGATACAAAAGGTTCCAAGATGGGTATCATTAAGGATCATAACGAAATGTTAATAGTGGTAACACTGTGAGATTCAAGAAGTTGTGGAAGTGAAAATTGTTCTAAATCAATTTGTCATGATTAGAGATAGTTGTATAATGAATCATGCTACATGATTTAAAAAGTCCATCTTGAGGCAAGGGTGTTTTGAAGCTGAAATTTCTTCTTACTGATGGTTAAGAAAAGGTCATGAAGGTAAGGTTACAAGATGTAAAGGTTTGATCCCATACTCTATAAAGAATCAAAAATTGCATCTCATCAAGGTATTGTGGGCCATTGGAGCACTGAAATGGTGATTTTCCTACATATATTTGGAGAATCATTAAAGTAGGGTGAGATTTTGCAGTGTCATGGAGTCTTTAGAGGAAAGATTTAAATTTGTGATTGCAAGAACAATGAAATATCTAAAGGTTCTGCTTGGAATTTGTTCATTCTTAAAGACTACAGTGTCTGTGCAAGGACAATATTGTTTACTGTACTATGTTTAAAAGAATATGGGAGTGATTTTACATGATGCATAAATATTGAAGGTGTAAGAGTGGTCTTCACCCTTAAGATGGAAATAGTATGATGTGTACGAGATTGATTGATTCTTACACTCATGAGTAAATTAAGTACCTTATCAAGGTATTATAGCATGTCCTTACTCTAAATAGATCAACAAAAGGCCTTTGAAGAACCATTAAGGGGGGGGGGCTTGATTTGTTTTCTCAAACAAGTGTTATAAGGTGTCATGAAGGCTTGAATAGGAAAATGAATGTTGATTACAGGTATAATGTATTTTGGAGGTAATTCATATGTCCAAGAAGGGTGCAATTGCATGCAAAGGAGGTTAAAGACACTAAAATGTTTCTTTAGGACTAAGTCAATATGGTTAATCATCTTCATGGCTTAAATGCAAGGTATGATCTCAATTTTTTGTGTTATTAGTTAGAGATGGTTTGGTATAAATCTAGGGGAGATATAATTTGATATGTCATTTAGTTTGTAGGCTTTTATGGATGCCCAAAGTTGGTCCAAATTGCACTAAAGGTCTTGGTTTAGGGATTTCAGTCCTAAAGTTCTGTGAAATCAAGATATGGAAGAGTTAAGTAAGCTTATCAAGTTGAGATAGATCAAGAATGAAGGTAATCATGATGTTATAAGCCATATCTATGCTTTTTGGCATGTGTGAGTTCTTTCCATAGCTTTGATCAAGGTTTTCTATAGTGCTCCCATGATGAAAAAAGGTCAAAAACGGATGAAGTTTAGTGAGGTATGACACATTTTTCATGATTATATGATGGATTTTGGTAATTTTCCACTCAATAAGGGATCCAAATATTTGAAGATGAAGAACATGATTCTTAGGTATATACTTTTTCATTAATGTAAAAGGGGGTAGAAGACTAGGTGGTTTTCCATCAATGACAAAGGGGGAGATTGTTGGCATGTGTGAGTATAAGGTGTTGTCATTGATGTAAAATATCATTAATGAAAAAGAGGATGATGGAGAAGTGTAAGAGGATGTTATGCATGATTTTCACATGGATATTCAGGATGACATGATGACAAGAGTGGACAAGGTGAGAATGGCTTGGTTTAACAAGCCTAATTAGATGACCTAGTCTAGGTGATGCATGATGGTTTGATTTTCTTGAGACTAGAGCATGGTATAGCATGTAGAGAATGATATGATTCTTTAGAGCTCATGTGATTTACATAGTGCAGGTACATTTAAGTGTTAGTGATATAGACCTATTAGGTGCTTCCAAGTCATGAGGTTGTGTAGGACATTTTGGTGATACATGGTTTCAAGTGTGCAAGACATTTTGGAGTATTTCATGTTCTTCTTCTACTTATGACTTGGCTTAGAACATGCAAAACCCTAAGGCCTAGTCATGAAAATGAGATGGGATATGAAGATACAAAGCTATTCGAGATAACCTGATGATAGTAGATGATGAATATTGGTGTCATATAGGTGTGAGCATAATTTTATGAAGATAAATTTGTAAGTTATGATGTTTTAGGAAAGCATGGTGCTTAAGAGTGCATTTTCTAGCTCGAGTGGCAACTTCTAATGCGTGTTGTGAATTTTATGATTTGCATGGGACCAGATGTTTTTAGGTATGTTTTCCATTGAGATAATATCATTTTTTGAAAAAAAATGACAGTGGTTTCATCTTCAGGTTTTTATAAACGAATGTTAAGAACATAAACTACTTTAAATGAGTTTGAAACACTAGCTTGAGAGCGACTATGGAGATATCTTCTTGTAAGTGCCATAAATGATTCCTTTATCTAGTATGATGATTTTAGGTTGTATAGGACTCCTCCATATTTCTATTAAGGTATGATAGAGCTTGTGACAGTATGTGGACCCCACTCAAAAAGTAAATTTCTGAAGATTTTCAGTTTGTGAGAAAAGTTGTCCATTGAATGTATTGAATAAATCAACATTGATTTCAGCTTAGGATTTTACTAGTTTTCCATGGTAGTTTTAGGCCATGCTTGAGGTCCTAGAGGGAAAAGTGTGCCCTATTTATGAAGACTGGTCTGTGGGCCTAAAAGGGTAGTTTTGAGTAGTTGAAGAGATTGACCTAGTTGAAGGTTTTACACTTAGATTCGGAAGGAAATGTAAGATTTTAAAAATTATATTTGGAAATATTTACAATGGTATATGGATTTTCTCTTGATGATGTTATTTGATAGGTGGACCAACTTAGTTTGTGAAGACTGAGTTTGACTATTTTCAGGACATAATTACTTTGGCTAGAAGATGGAGGTAGAAGACTATGTTTTGGATTATTTGATGATTTCTATACATTGGAGAGTGAATAGGGATGAATTTTGTTTCTATTAAAGGCATTTATAGGTCTTGAAAGTTTCATAAAGGGTGCAAATCAGTTGAGTTCTCAAAACTACTTTGTAGGCATCTTAGTTTGGTAAAGAGGAAAATAAGTGTAGTTTGCATAGATGGATGTTTCATGAGTTATATAAAGTATGGATGTGATATAAATGTTGTATGTTTTTCAAAGTGATTATCTACATGGCATAGTTGAGGCCTTATGGTGTGATCTTGAGCATGTTTGGTGAAGACTGATTCCTGGAAGAATTTGTTTTGTGAAGGAAATGGTTCTTCTTGATAGAGTTATGAAGAATACGATTGGTGAAAGTTAATGTGGGAGCATGTATGATGTTTTTATGATGTATTTGACTGATGTGATGCCTTTTGAGGCTTGAATAATCATGGTGATGATTTTGGAGGTCTTTAATGAGCCAAGTGATGGGGTTTTGAGCCTTTTTGGGCCTTTTTGGTATCTTGGAGCGTGGCCGACCTACATGGGTTCGTATTATGATTTTTTGTTAATATGTTGTTATATTTTTAAGTTGTATTGGTTGAGATCCTTGGTCTGGACTGACTTATGTTATGTTTTTGAGATGAGAAGCATATAAAGTGCTTGTTTTGGTTCATTTTTGAACTAGTAGTGAATTAAGAGGGAATGGTGTGAGCTATTTGAGAGAATGTGAGTGGTGAAAGGGCATAGAAACAAATATGATAGAGTGTGAAAAATTATGAGTGTTATATAACTTGTGTGCAAGAGTTTGAGATCAAGTCAAGTCATGAAAGTCCATGTTTGAGCGAGTAAGAAGGAGGTATGTTTGAAAAAGGGTTTGAAGGAATTTGGAGCTGAATTTTGTGATCACCATCAACTGAGTGTTAGAAGAATATCTTCAGTGATCTTCTTATCAAAATATTTTGTGATGATTCATATTCATTTAAGTCTCTTGTTTTCATTAATATCATCAAGGGTTTAGTGGTTGGTGCTCCTTGTGGGGTTGGTGCATCACTAAATAAATCTATTGTGATGTGTAATATTCACTTGAGTACTTTGTTGTGAGTAATATCATCAAAAAAAATCAGTGGGTTTTATTCCCCTTGAGGGTTTCCCACTTATATATTTTGTCCTTGTGTCCTTATTGATTATGCTATTGTGGATGGTTGTTGCTTATTGTTGAGATCTCATTGATGCATGGTTGAATGTTAATGGTGCATGTTCAAGTTTAATTGAAATTACTTAAAGGTTTTAACAAACTGATTCACCCCCAGTCCATTGTGCTTCCAATAGTTTCTTCCTCAAAATTATCTCTATAGGCCACTTCACTTTCCTTCTCATCACATATCTAACCTCATTGTTCTCTTTCATCATCAACTCTCCAAAATTTTCCACATCTTTCATTAACTCTCTCAACTCTTACTCCATCCATTCTTCTTGTCTTATTTCCTTTTCTCTCTTCTTCTTGGCTTCTTTACCTTTTATTTCTCTCCCTTCTTGTTTCTACTTGTGGCTTATTAACTTCACCAACTCTTTCACTAACTCTTCTTTATCCATCTTTCCTCTTTTCTTCTTTTCTCAAACAAGTTCTTTCACCTTGATTTTGTTCCACACCTCACCTAGGATTCTTACCTGGTATTTTGGTGTCTCTCCACTCTTCTTTCACCCTTATCACACTCTTCTAATCCAATTTCACTTCCAATACCTCTTATCTCTTCACTTGCACCTGTCAATATTCATTTACAAACTCACATAATTCATTGTTAGCCACAATTTACTATTATAAAGAAATAATATTTAATTATCAATAAGAATCATGTTTTTTACAAATATTATGCATATACCATATCACTTTTCAATGAATTCAACAAGTTAAGAAGACCAAACAACCACTATACCTAATGCTCTGCAAAGAGGGTCCTAATTCCTAGCCATGAATGGCTCAAACATGCACAATATTGATATTTTCATGAATAATCTAACTCCACTAACCATTCACCTGGGCTCAACACCTCATGTAATGGAAAATAAACCCTTACAATGATTCACAACAAAAGAAATAACCCATTTTACCTTTTTCTCCAAAATTATCCTTCATTAGCAACTTGTGAACTTACCCAAAACCAAACACTTTTTGGAATTTTTACTTTAACTAGCACTCCCAAACCTCTCACCATATTTCACAACACAAAAAAATGTTATTCAAGTGATCAATCTCCTCAAACATCAAGAAAATTCATCAATCTTCTCAAGTTCTCACAAACTATCCTAAATAAGATCTTAAGAGCAATGCTCATCGATGATTCATGGTTGGAATGATCCATCCATGCCCGAAACAAACTAAAAACTTATTCAAGTAACCTTTTGGATCATTATGGTGTAGGGTAAATTTTATAACTCCTCTCCTTAAATTTCTTCTTCAATCCCCTCTTCCCCCTTTTTAGCTTGTTAACTTCTACTAACCCTACTCAAAGGGTTTTTAGCGCATAAATTTTGACATATGGGGTTACAAATCAAACTAATGGCCATTTGCATTACACATTTGATATTTTCATATCTGGGTCTAGACATTACTTAACAAAAAGAACTTCAATTTTTCACTTTCCTAGTTTCAACTAGGTCTCCTAGCTATAGCAGTCTTTCTCCAAGTAGGTTGTAAAATAAAATAGATCTTTTGGTGAAAATATCACATTGATACCTTTTTATTCTATGATTACATACTCCTTATATGTTTTCTATTTTTTTTTCTTCCATACATAAAACCTTCAAACAAAGAAAGTAGCTTAAACCCTCGTTAGGGTTTCCTGAGAACCTTAAAAGCTGAAAAATGGTTATAAAATGTAATGAACTCAATTTCATGGCTTTAAAATTATTTTGTAGTTATGAATAGTGTTTTATAACATGTTTTTATTTATAGTAATGCCTAACGTGTCCTTATACTTCTCAAATTCCTCTTATCCTTACTGTACTGCCCCGAGTAAGAAGGGTATCAAACATGCATAGTGTTATTTGCACCAAAACTTGACTTGTCTTCATATAATTGATTATGGAACCTATATTATGATTTATTCACCACTTTAATACATCTATTCACACACTCTTCAATGTATTACACAATGAATTTCTCAAATATGCTAAAAGACAATTAGAGAAAACTTCTTTCAAGACCAAAACAAAGTACTTGAGAATCACAGAGTTTCCACTCTCCTAAATAATTCATCCGAAGACCATAATAGTAGGTATTATTTCATGGTTCTACATTCTCAATAACCTATATTTACTATCCTAATAATTTTAAATTCTTCAATAAATTCACTAATTATTCCATTGCCAAAGTTTCAGAGTCATGTCATATCATTATACAGTCAAGAGACTTCTTTAAAGATTCTCACATTGGAATTTACCAAATAAGTTACTCACATGAAATATTATTATATGATGCAAACAACATTAAAAAACATTTCATAATTTGAATAAACTCACAGAAATAAAGATTCAACCTTTGCCATCAAACCATGACATTTACTTTTGAAAAGGTAGTTTCTGGTATGAACATCACATGGTTTACTTCAAAACAAAACTGAGGGTCTTCATACGTTCAGTACT
>CM034147.1:150408977-150487692 GCA_019776745.2 Taxus chinensis | reverse complement strand
GTTATTTTAGAATGGTTATGGCTATTAATTTTAAAATATCACTTTCAATACATTTCAGATATAATACATGCATCTTGATCTAATGTTTGTCCACATTAGATTATTTGAATGTTTTAATGTTTGAAAAGGTGGTATTTAAAATTGTCTACATCAACTATGTTATAAGCCATTCGTATATTTTTATTCTTGAATATTGATATGTTTACAATGTTGCGCGGAGTATTGATAGGACAAGGTGTAGCTTTAAAATGGAAAACATTTAAGATTTTCCTTTTTAAGTACAAAGTTTTTTTTAATTTATTTGATACGTTTATAGTCTTTAGTTCAAGATTTATAATATTTATTTTTCTAGTTCTAATTTCTTTTGTTTTAATACTCTCTATGATATTTATTTTTGAGTCATAAATGATGCTTGTATTATCAAAACCATTTATCATTATTTAGATTGATAAAAGATGTTGATCATAGTTTTGGATTATGGAGATCATTCAATTTATTTAAATTTTTAAAACCCAAGTATAAAGGTTTATATAATTATATACAAAATTTGGAATTCATCAAAAGTATGCTTTGATTAAATATTTGGGTCCTCTTGAAAAATGCACACATTAAAAATATATGGCCCTCGATTTCGAGTTCATGTGCAAGAGTTATGGATTTCAAAATTTTAAATAGTTTTTAGGGTAGTCAAAGCTCGTTTGGAAATTTTTCAACCTTAAGAAGTGGCTTTCACAATAGCTAGTATGTAAATAAGACTAGTTTATAAATGACATGGTGATTACAAAATCATCAAATTCTCTAAAGTGGTGATTGTTATCACCGAATTACAGCACCCCTATGTTTATACAAGCACATATACTTGAAATCATGGTGTGATTGGATAACATGGGTACTATCTCCAAGTTTTGGGATCTGCTACTTGAGATAGACCTCCAGAGAAAGCTAGTTCTTGCTCCTAAACTACCTGCCACAATCTACTCTAATGCAGGGGAAACTAACTATTCTAATCTAAATTTCCAAGGGACCAAGGAGAGAGAATGCATAAAATTAAATCCTACACTACAGTGGTGATACACCAGAAAAGGAGGGTGTGAGAGTAGTCTTCAAATGTGAGAGATGCAGAAGCAAAGTGCACACTAGAAGGGGTGATGACGGTTCTCCATAATCTAGCAAAATGCATTCACAACAATATTTCAAACATACACAATGATAATGGATCCCTGCAAGAACATAATAATAGACACAATATTCTTGTAATCAAGGTTGAAGGGGCAAGAAGAATGCAAGAAAACACAACAGGGGAAGATGCATCCACAAACTTATATTTTATTGCTTCCTGATATGCACAGTTCAATCGATTACAAGATAAGGGCCTGGATCACCATGCAAGGAGTCCACAACAAGGGCCTGCAACACATTGGCTTCACAAAGAAATTTCAGCAGATCTTTGCTACAAAAACTACTCCCTCTTACAATGAGCCCAACACTCCAATTTATAGAAAAAATGAGAAGAGAGAGAGAAGGTAAAATGGAAATCTTGAAATCTGTCCTTCAACCACTTGTAAGAGGCATTAAATGGAGTAAAATTATTTTATATTACTTGCAAAAGGATCCCCATACTATCCTAGGTGCTGCAGCAGAGAAATAATGGTGACCATGCCTCTTAATTGCACTCCCAACTACCCAATAGAACACTGTTATGAACCCGGCCACATTTTATGAAAAATACCCACCAATTTCTCATCAAATCCAGAATTTATTGATTGATGTGTTCCAGGATCAGAGTCACGATTCCAATGGTACCAATTATGTGTGATTTAGTTGAGAAATGCAAAAGTTATGGCCTTCTGAGTGCGGGCAACTATTTTGGGTCTAGCAGGCGTTTTCTATCATTTGACGGGAATGAGCATTAACTGACTGGAGCCGAATATGTTTATTTTATTTAAATATATATATCCTCATTAAAAATAAGAAATCCATTTTTTGTGGCGTAGAGGACATCGTGCTTGTTCCATAAAGTCCAATTTTGTGAAAATCGGAGCTCGGAGTCAAAAGTTATAGCCGTTTGAAGTTCACAGGTCAAACGTTGACTTTTCTTCTTTGCTGCGGCTATTTCGGCAAAATTGGGTCCGCACGTCCTGGCTGTCCCAGATGAATTCTCCCACATCGGCCAATTTGGGCTTCCTTGTCCCCTTTTTGCGTCCTTTTCACCTTTTCATGTCCCACACGTACTTTTTTCCTGGCTATCCCAAACTACGTGAAACAAAAAAACTTGACGATTTTTATTGCCTGCGGCCGTTTCGCCTTTTCGCGTCCCACGCGTCCTGACGTTCCAACTTTCCCGAAAACCACCTGGGAAAAAAAAATGTCTGACTTAGCCGATTTTCTTCCTTTTTTGGTCCCAAACTTGGTACAATGAACCTCGGTATGACCCGTGCTAGTAAAATCCACACCCTTCAAACCTGAAATGCTTTAAAATAATCCTGCAACCCTATTTTTTGCATTATTCCATTTTTCTAACTCGTTGGGATTTTTTTCTTGGATGGGAGAGTTAGAGAGAAGCCGAGGGGGCCCCAAAAACATGATTTTGGGCCTTGAACCAATCTACTTGCTCAGGACTGAAGAATTTGACGCATGTTATCAAAATTACCTTGAGGGATGAATTTTGGATAACAGTGATTTTACTATATTATAATGTACATGAAGATTAAAGGCAAAGGAACTTCATCTTTTCAACTTTTGAGCTTCCTATGCATGCTTAGCGAGCACGTTATAGTTGTATAAATGAACCCATGAAACTTTAGATAAGGAAGAGAAAGTGCATACGATCAGTTGTGTTCATTTGAATGTAGTTGAGCCTAGTTGAAGACTACATTATGATAATGGATGAGTGTAGTACTCTTGCTATGTAGAGAAAAAAATTCCTCTAAAATCTGTTGTAATCCTTAAGATAACCTGGTACTTATAAAACTACAAGAAGAGAATAGAGATGAAAAACCTTGGTTTTTCGACATTGGGATTTTTTAATGTAAGATCTTGTGTATTTTTCCTTGCAAATTTTTAATGATTATATCTCAAATAATTAAGGGAATTGGAAGGAGTTGAATATAGAAATGCAAATACTCTTCATAGAAATAAGTATGAACTGATTTTTTTCTCTAATAAAGATAAACAAATGTCATATTCTTGGTGCACTATGGTTATGAAGTCCAATTGAATTGTAATCCTACATTGGGTAGTAACATGGCTAGAGTATGAAGAGTTGTATGCAATGTGTAATGTCCCCAAATGGAAAATTTTTGACCTCAAACAACATAGAATCAATTCCCATTCCCAAACACAGATTATACAAGATATATAATAACTTTTGAATGTAGATTTGAATTTTATACTGAAATAGCGACTTACGTGGAAGATGAAAATCACTAAAAAATTAAATTAAGTCATTCATTCATTACTTGACACAAATCAACTGAATTTATTAGTGTAAAATCAAAAGAAAGATAACAGAGATTCCCTCAAAAGTAGCCTGATTTATTTTATAAAAACTGTAGACTACCCCTTCAAATACACAACTGAAAATACCAGATTTTTGACCCAAAATTTGCATAAATTTTCTGATTTAATATCCAAAAACTAGTATATGTAAAACAACATAAATCAGCTCCAAAAAAAATCCAAAACACCCAGAATTAGCTCCTTAGATAGGTCGCTCCACCCTGAAATAGCTGGGAATGAAGAAGAATAAATAATAACCTTTATTTTTCTCCAAACCCTTGGTAGATTGACACAATAGAGCCCTTAAAAAATTATAGAAATTATTAGTAAACATAAATAACTCCTTAACCTTCAATGGAAATCCCTAAATGGAGAATCCTTTCAAACAGAAGGAGTTTTTTTTCTTCTCCTAGACCTTAAGAGGGATTTTGTCCTTTGAAGAATTTTGCGAAGCTTTCAAGATTAGAATTTTTTTTTATTAAATTAAAGAGATGCTTTACAAAGCCAAGCCCACTTACTTTTATAATAAAAATTAGCTTAGTTGCCACCCACAAGCACCAATCACCTCCTTTGGCCCGCATTTAATTATTTTTTGTCCTTGTATCATCCCTAACATGGGTCACATTTTCTCCTCGGGAGAAATAACAATTATAAAGTTTCTTTTTATTCACTTTATAGTAATTTATTAAGACTATAGTTTCCATTTTTAACACACCTTAGCCGTTAGGAAACGAGATTAGGCTAAGGGTCTTTGACTTTTTATTTTAGGAAGTAGGAAATTTCAGTCCTCCCTTCCCCAATTGCTTTCCTTCAAGAAATTCCAACCTCATCTGGCCAAGTGCCATCTGCAAGAGACAAAACATGTTATAGTGTTCCGAGATTTTATCTCATGTACCTATCAAGTTATATAAATCTTTCCACCATACACTACTCTCATGATGATCATATACAAAAATTTGCATTAAGGGTATCACATAATTTATATTACAAATTTGATCATCTAACTCATCATTTTTCTCAAGAGAAAAATAAATTTGAATGTGCAACAATAAATATGACATTATCTCACTTATTCCATACCTTACAATATCACCATGGTCTACAATGGGCTGAATATCCTCATGATATAATTGTTACAATTAACAAGATGACATGCGTCTTTCCACACCATTCTCATCCCATGTAATATTCCTTCCTTATAAATAAATTTCCATGCTCTTGGCTACCATAACTTGAGGAATACCATTTTGCATACCTTGCAAAAAAACTTCTTTTTCATGCACTTTGAATTTTAACTCCATATTCTGATAATTTTGGATGAACTCACGCAAATATCACAGCCATTTTACACCAAGTACTAATTCTAATTCACCAATACCAACAACATAAAAATCATCTCTTACCTCATGATCTCCTATGGTGAACTTGAGTTGTGGAACCTTATTTGTGCATATGATTGAATGTCCATCTGTCATGATCAAATTGAATCCTTGGAAATATTCCTCTTGAAATCCCATCTTGGTAACCAGATATTCATCAATGAAGTTATGTGTAGCTCCACTGTCGATCAATATGGAAATCGTCTTCCCATGAATATATCCTCTAACTCGGAAAACATAGAAACTAGGTAGTACAACTAGTGTAGCAAGTGTGACACCTGTGATCCCACTTCCCCTTCATTTTCTTGTTCTTCAACTATGTTTGGGTTTTCATCATCTCTATTATATTCATCATATGAAACCACTTTGAAATGTAGGGGATTGAACCCTTATCTTGGAAACGATGGTTGGTTGTCCATGGTTACCTACAATTGAAGAATAGTTTTTTCATCCTTAAATCATTCATTACCTCTATTTCAAGGCTATTTCTTTCCCATTATTTTCCCTTACCTTGTTTACCACTAACTACTATCACTTTCTTATCATGTTGGAATTTTTTTGGTTTCTCAAATGAGCTCCTTTACTTCCCCAAAGATGTTGTTTGTTACTATCCAAACTGCATATTTTTACCTTTTGGGACTGAACTTTCCAAGTCCAATGACATCTTAATACCTCCTTGTAGAGATTGAGGACTAAAGGCATAGACTAGGCCTCTAAGTGGCTCTTTAATAGCTTCAATAAACAAAAACACAAGTCTTATTTCATCGATTTCTAGCACCATCACTGCAAACCTTTGAAAACCATAAATATACTTATCTAGAGATTCTTCTTGCTTGAGTTGGGCTAAATTTCTAAAATGAATATCTGGGTCCATCTTTTCAAATCTCTCTATCAAAGATAGAATGAATTCCCCAATAGTATTCATACTTCTTGAAAGGTGTATGCAGAAGGTCAAAATAATGTAAATACTAGGAAATGCAATAAGAACTTCTATCAAATGATCATAGGAGAATGTTAAGAATATGTATGGTTGCTTGAAGGTCTACATTGGTGTCACATACAAGATGTATGAAATGTCTTGATGGTTGATAATATATACAGGCCTAAAGTGAAGAAGTAAACCTTGATAAAAACATATGAAGGATCTACAAATGCTCTATTACCTAGACGTGTGTTGTTTGGACTGTGACTTGAGATCTTCTAAGCCATGAGTGGCTAAAAATGGTAATATAAATACATTATGGTATAAAAAAGATTTTTTGAGCTAGAAAACAATTCAAGAAACTATCTTATGTATGTTCTTGATGATGAAGTATGCCCCTACTCTAGGAATTCATGAAACAAGTCAGTCATCTAGTGCGAAGATAATCTAAATAAGAGTATAATGGTACACAATAGGTTTATTTAAATGTTTGTTTAAGGTTAAATTATTATTTCATATTCCTTTATTTCTGTTTAATACATAACACTTATGTTCATGTTCTTGGAATATTGCATGGAGAAGATAAGAGTTATATCAAGCCTGCGAATTACAAAAGTGAGTTTCTTCGTTAACAATGAATATGTATAAGTATGAGAATGGGTCTTGAAGTCTATTGGTGCATATTTCACAAGATTATGAAGCAAAAAGGAAGGTTGAGAGGATTTTTAGAACCAAAATGAAAAGTTTATAAGGATGATCTCTTACATCATATACATATAGTGAACAACTATGAAATGGTGAGAAATGATAAGCTACAGGTCTGAGTGTGATCATTGAGGACTATAATGGTGTTTCCTGGATTTTGGAGACTATAACATGGTCTCAAGAAAATGTGTGGGTGATCCAGATATTCTGTAGAATTATAAAAATCCTATAATGAAGGATCAATACTTGACTGAAGGATTGTTGAAACACTGCAAGTGCATCATAAGTTAAGGTACGTATGTTTGAGTTTATAACAATGTTGTAGGACTATAAGTGTGCTATGTGGGACCAATTACTTGGTTATCATTTCTTGAGTCATGAATGAGGTGCCCTAGATTATTTTTACATCTTGAAATGAGTATGAAGGATCAAAAACATGACTAGGTATGTAAATATGGAAGAGTGAGTTATTCCTAATTGAGAAGTAGGGTTACCGATCTGTGTATGGTTCCTTGAGGTTTACAGTGTGTTTGAGGTAGGGGGAATTGGTTATGAACTACAAATAGGAGTGCTAGATAACATAAATACTTGTAAGAGAAGTGGTATTAGCATGAGAAAGTATAAGTGATAAGGCTTGTGCAAAGATAAGGTTGACCATTAAGTTGTTATAGTGTTTAAAGTTAAACATATTAATGTGTATGAAGGTTTCATGATGGATTCCATAATGGAATTTTCTGAAAGGAAGCTTGAAATAGTCTTGAGACTTGAAGTATGAAGAAAATTGTACATGCAAGGGAAGTTAGTAATGTCTTGCACCTTGAATAGACAAGTGTATGATGTCAAGGTTTTGTAGGTTATTATTGTGCAATAAAATGTGATGCTACAAGTCTTTGAAGGTATTCTAAGGAAGGGGTGCTTGTTTTAATGACGAATCAAGTGTATAAAATGTTAAAAAGGTTTATCTGGTCCTGGATTAGATGACAAATGCATGATGAGAGGTGTCACATTACTATTTTAGGGCTCTAGAGCATGTTGAAACCCTATCATATCATGTTATAGGTATGTAGGAGGCTCTTGAGGTAGGGAGAGTCAGTTTGATCGTGAAGCAAGTAATAGAGGTGTTCTAAGGTGTTTAGAAGTGTTAGACTAGATGAGTTAGTCATGATTGGAGGTAAAATTCAAGGGAAAGTTATTTTGTGACTCAAACAAGTATAATAGCAACTAAAGAAGACCAAATCACTGAAAGTGTTGATTCAGAACAGAGGTAACAAAGTTGAGTCATCTCTATGACATCCAAGCAAGGTAAGTACTCATTTTTTATTTTTCAGCTAGAGAAGGATGGTACAAACCCAGGGGGACATATAGTGATTTTAGTTATGATGAATACATGCTTCTAGAGAAAATATAAGTTGGGTAAAATGGTCTAAAATGTTACTATTGATGGCGAATCACAACACCCCTGAATGTCTGCAACTCGAGCGGTTGATATCATCAGTGTGATTGCATAACATAGAGCTTCTCCCAAAGTGTGGGAATTTATGAATCGGGAGAGCTCTCTAGATGAAGGTCAGTTCCTATTCCTCTATTCAGGTGCACACATTCATATTGCAGAGGATCTACTCTAAAACTTACTCTAACTTGACAAGGAGATAGGGTTAAGGAGATGCAAGAAATAAAACCTAAACTAACAAGGGTGATGCACCAAAGGAATGTTGAACACATGCTTTGAAATTAAACACAAACTATTAAAACTATAACACAACCACCATGCACAGATAAAAAAATTGAAACGAGAGATCGAGTGGATGCAATCATCCACAAACTTTTCTTATTGCTCCAAAAATTGATATAGTGCATCACAGTAGCCAAGAGGAAAAAATTGCATTTTAACTTGAATGGGAGGTTTTACTCCACAAAATCACTTACAGACAAGGGAAGAGGGATGGTGCAAAGAAAAAATGTCCAACATTTAGAAAATTTCCCCTCCTTACAATATATAGGAAGAATATGAGGGAGAAAGGAGAGAAGAAATCGAAACCTGCCTCAACCACCCCAAAAGAGCATTGAATTCACTTGAAACAATGATGGGTTCCAATACAAAATCCCATGCCTCCATGTGTTGTTCCTTGTTGGGCAAGAAAGGAATCCCATACTTCATTATGGTGTTAGGTGAGAAGCCTGATAGCCTAAAAAATGGCAGACTGTATTTTTCATTTTTTAAGAAATTAGTCCCACTAATTTAAGGATATCCAAAAAGTCGTAGTTGAGTAATAGACGTTGAGAGCTTTCAAAAAATTCCTCTCATGTTCAAATCTGAGCTTTTAGTCAAAATTCATGATCATCAGAAGGTTAGCATCAGGCATTGCACGCAGGCTCTCACAATATTTTAAAAGATCTAAGCATTTAAAATTCTTGGTGGGCTTCATGATTCATCTTTCATTGAATTGACCTTCCGCTAATATTTTCCAAACTGATTTGGGTTTGGATTCTATCCATGCAAGATCCAAGTGGAAGCCCCGTGCATTCTTAATTTTTTTTTTTCCTTTTATGGTCCTGAGAATGTGATGTGCTAACACTTGGCATATTCTGTGAACATGCTTTGCTTTCTTTGTGTTTTGGCTAAGTCCCTTCTATTTAGGAGCAACTATTCTGGACCCTAGACACGTGGAGGTCTAGTGCATGTTTGGGGACCTACCTTTGGATTTTACCTTTGAAATTGAGATGGTGAGGCACGTGGAGGCTTCAGCTGGCTCTTCCAATGCTTAGAATTTTCAACAGCCAGTTCTGCCTTCTCAAGCTCTGACCATGTGGAGAGCCTGTGCTCATTTGGGAATATTTCTTTTCAGCATCATACCAAAAGTGTGCCTAAGAGACACGTGGAGGATTCCACTGTCCTTTCTATGCTTAGAATTTTCAATGGCTGGTTTGACTTTCTCAGGCTTTGATCACGTGGAGATCCTACACTCGTTTGGGAATCTTTATTTTAAGCATCATACCAAAATTGCGTTGAAGAGACACGTGGAGGCTTCCGCTGGCATTTTTTATAATTAGTCGATTCGGGCCTCGAGTGAAGACTACCTTGGGTTTGGAGTCTATTTGTGCAAGATCCATGTGGAATCCTCATGCATTCTTAAGAATATTTCTACCTTTTAGGGTCCTGGGAATTGGACATGCCGACACTTAGAACCATCCACGAACATTCTCTGCTTTCTTTGTGTTTTATCTAAGTCCCTTCTACCTATTTAGGAGCAATTATGTTGGACCCTAGACATGTGGAGGGCCTGTGCTCGTTTGGCGACCTGCCTTTGGATTTTACCATTTAAGTTTCACTGATGAGGCACGTGGAGGCTTCCGCTGACTCTTCCCATAATTAGAATTTTCAACGTCTGGTTCTACCTTTCTCGAGATCTGACCACGTGGAGATCCTACGCTTGTTTGGGAACCTGCCTTTGGGTTTTACCTTTGAAGTTACGCTGATGAGGCACATAGAGGCTTCCATTGACTCTTCTCATGCTTAGACTTTTCAATGGCTGGTTCTACCTTTCTCAGGCTCTAACCATGTGGAGAGCCTGCACTCGTTTGGTAACTTGCCTTTGGGTTTTACCTTTGAAGTTATGTTGATGAGGCACGTGGAGGCTTCCGCTGACTCTTCCCATGCTTATACTTTTCAACGGCTGGTTCTTCCTTTCTCGGGATCTAACCACATGGAGAGCATGTGCTCGTTTGGGAACCTACCTTTGGGTTTTACCTTTGAAGTTGCACTGATGAGGCACATGGAGATCAAGCGCATCCCTAGGGTCTTCACTTTTGTCACACCTTTTAAAGGTGTGCTAAGCTGACATGTGGCACCTTCCATGGTTATGTTGCTTTGCTTCGAGTCGACTCGCTCTGGGCTCAATTTTGACTTACTGAGTTAGATTTATTCATTTTTTCAACCATCCATTTCCCCGAGAGCCCCAAAAATGTGAATTCTGAAAAATTCAAGCCTTTCTCCATTTTTTCACTTGAGCTTTGGTCTTCTTCAACATTTTCTTTGGCCATTCATTTTCCCACCTTCCATTGCCATTGCTGATCCTGCCTGTAACCTGATTGTTAGATTTGAAATGTGGGCTCGCATGACTAAACCAACCTCTTCATTTATCTGGTGTGGAAGGTTGAGTTTTATCACACTTTTCCCGAGGGGAAAAATTGAATAACAGTTACTTCTGGGCTTTAGGTCCAAATTATTCCCTACAAGATTTTAATGCAAGATACAAGTCTGTATAAGAGTGTTTTCAACTGAGAAAAGGAAAGAATGTATTACAATGATGTTTCAACCTTATAATAATAATTTTTGACATGATCATGAGTGTTATGCATCTGATCAAGGAGTGTTACAATGCTCCCATGAAGTAAAGAGGTCAAAATCAGAGTTTAGTTTGGTATAACATGCATGTATACTTAATTGCTGAGTTTGATTAAAATTTCCAACCAAAAAATGATCATAAGAGGATGAAGAAGATTAATATCATGCTTGTATAAGTATTATTTTTCATTAATGTAAAAGGGGGGAGAAGAACTAGGTGTTTTCCATAAATGGCAAAGGGGGAGATTGTTGACATGTTTGATTATAGGTGTTATCATGGATGCAAAATAAAATTAATGATAAAGAGGATGATGGAGGAGTTCTAGGAGATGATAGGAATGATCTTGACATGGTCAATTAGGTAATGACATGATGGCATGAATGGCAAATATGAGAATGGCTTGGTCTAGCAAGCCTAATCAAGTGATCTAGCTAGTGTCAGGGATGGACCATGGTGAGTAGAGTTGCATGGTGGCTTTAGGAACATGGTATTGGTATAGAGAACATGATAGGATTATGTTGAGACACTCACATGAGTTTCAAGGTGCATCTACATATTGAAGGCTTAGTTTCAGGTGTGCATCTAGACCTATTCTAGGTGCTTAGAGGCCAAATGAAGCATGATGATGAGTTATAAATCCATGTGAGATCATGAAATAATTTAAGTGAGAGATACATGATGTATCAAGTTTTTAAGGGCCTATATAGTGATTTCATATGTATGTATGAGGTTATTTTACTACAAATTAACTTAAACCATGCAAAACCCTAAGAGCTAGTCATGCAAATGAGATGGTATATGAAGATGGAGACCTATTTAGATAAGGTCATGATTGGAGATGATGAAAAAGGGTTTCCTAGAATTTTGAGATAAATTTAAAATCATTATGAAGATAAATATGCAAGTTTTGATGTTCTGGGAAAAATAGGGTGCTTGTGAATGTAAATCTAGTTCGAATTGTGAATTTCTGATGCTCATTGTGAATTATATGTTTTGAATGGGACCTTGTGGATTTCAGGGATGTTTTTTAATTGATCCAAGAGTATTTAAAAAAATAAGGGAGTGGTTTCATCATTAGCTTTTTATGAACTATTGTTAAGAAGGTAACCTGCTTTTTATTAGTTTGAAACCCTAGCTCAAAAGTGGTAGGAGAGATCTTCTCTGTAAATGCCTAGAATGGATTAATTTTTATAGTATTATGGTTTGATCTTATATAGTAATCCTTAATATTTCCCTAAAGGTATGATAGAGCATGTGATATTTTATGGACCCCACTCAAACATGAAAGTTTCTAAAGATGTTCAATTTGTAGAAAAGTATCCCATTGAAGGTGTTGAATAAATTGAAATTGATTGGAGATTGATATTTTTAATAAATTTCTATGATATTTTCAAGTCATGGTTAAATTCCTTGAGGGGAATGTGTGCCTTATTTATGAAGACTTGTCTTTGGGCCCAAAAAGAGTAGTTCTAAGCAGTTGCAAAGATTGACCTAGTTGGATGCCTTCCACTTGTATTTGGAAGGAAATGTAAGATTTTTTGGAAATTATATTCAGATAGATTTCCAATGACATATGGTTTATTTCTTAATGAGGTGATATGATAGATGAACCATCTCAATTTGTGAAGAATAAGTTTGACTGTTTCAGGACAAGATTTCCCTAAGATTGATGTAGATGTATCATGTTTTGGATTATTTGATGCTTTCCATATATTATAGAGTGACTAGGGATTATTTTTTCCGTATTCAAGGAAATTAGAGGTCTTTCAAGTGACATAAATTTTGAAAAAAAATTGTGTCTCCAAAACTGCCTTTTGGGGAGCTCAGTTTGGTGAAGAGGAAAGTAGGTGTGGTTTGTATTGATGGATGTTTCATGAGGTATATAAATAATGGATGCGTTATATAGGTTATTTAATTTCCAATGAGTTGTTATATGGAAATTTTGAGGCACTATGGTGTGATGTTGAATTCCATAGGTGAAGATGGGTTCCCAGATGCAGTTGTTTTATGAAGGAAATGGTCCTTCTTTATAGAGTTAGGAATAATTTTATTGGTGAAAGTTAATGTGCGAGAATGTATAGTGTTGTAATGATATATTTGAATTTTTTTATTCCTTTGGAGGCATTAAAAATTATGGTGATTAGTTTTGAGGTATTTGATGAGCCAGGTGATGGGGTTTTGAGCCATTTTTGGCTTGTTTGGATGTCTTGGTGTATGACCGACCTGCATGGGACCATATTAGGAATTTGAGTGGATGTATTGTTATTTTTTTGAGTTGTCTTGGTATATATCATTTGTACTATTGGCTTGTGTAATTTTTTTGAGTTAAGAAGGATATAAAGCAAGTGTTTTGGTTTAAATTTGAACTAGTGAAAATTGAGGTAAAAGTGTGAGATACTTGAGAGAGTGAAATAGATTCAAATGCATAAAATAAGAGCTGAGAGAGTGCGAAATTTTTTGAGGATTTTTAGAGATATTTTGTGCAAGGGTTTACGGTCAAATCATATCTTGAAATTCCAAGTTTGAGTGAGCTAGGAGAAATAGGTTTTTAACAGGGTTTTAATATGTGTGATCTGAATTAGTTATACCCATCAGTTTTGGTGCCAAAAATACATTACATAGCTTCATCTACAGGTGGTTGATTTTGTTTTTGATTATCTAAGGGGATTATAGCCTCTTTTTGGAATTGAGGCTTTACTAAACTAGGGTTTTATGCTCCTTTTAGGGTTGGTGCTCTATGTAGACAATAAATAATGTACTTTAGATGTTATTTAGTCCTAGTCTTATGATACTATTCATATGTTTTTTGAGTGAAGAATGTCATAATTAACTCCCATCTTTTGGTGATTTTACTTTGATATCTTTCATCATTATTGAATTCTCACACAAAATTTCCCAGAATGTTTCTGTCATTCCATGCTATTTTTTATTTTACTGGGGCACCAAGGATAGTACTAGTGCACCAACAAACGCACTGGTCCTATTCGGGGTGCCCTGATACTTTTTACACTTTCTCTCCACTTTTTGGACACTTTCTAACCATTTAAACATTCTATCTTTCTGGTGGTCGGTCTCTTTGGGGTCAATTACAAATTTAGATCAAGAGAACCACATAAATATAAATTTTTGAGACCATAATGAGGGACAAAACACTAGTCAATAATATCATCATCTAAAGTTGTATCCATCTAGAGATCATTTACATCCATCTAATTCTATAAAAAAGGACAAGTCTGGTTCATGTGCATCACACAAGCATAGGAGGGAAGTTTATTCTATTCCATACACCATTCTATTAAATTTTATACACATAGTTATTGCTCGTTACTTTCACAAAGTGTGACTAGAACAAGAGTAACCTAGGGCATGATCACACAAAAACACACATAGAACTACATAGGGTATGAGATGTAGTGTAACACTCAGTAAGTAAGTACATCATTTTGGCCGTTGAGGACTGTCTGACCCCTTCATTTAATTTTTTATTTTTAGGGTTTGATGTTTGTCTTGGGGTATTGTAGGTCGATTCTTCAACACTGATCATTGGCGACATTTATCACAGAGAAACGAGTTACACGTGAGAGGAAGTGAGGGCTTTGCATCATCATCTGACCCTACAAATCTTGTTTCTAACCTCGTGCTCAAACCAAGGAACCTAGAACAAAAACTCGGGCACCCACAGGCACCCTGATCCTCTCCTAGGTGCATCATTCCAGCCAAAAAACTTAGATCGTTCATGCTTTTAGAATGTTTATTTTATTTTACGACACATTCTATATCAGCCTACGAATTAGCTAAGCTCCCTCCAATCCTATCTGTCAATTAGGGTTTCACATTTTCATTATTTTAGGTTCTTGGGTCACTTTATATGTTTATTCATTTCATTTATTTACTATTATTTACTGTTAATCCTAGTTAGATTTACTTAATAAAATCCACATTTAGTTTCATCACTCCACTAAACTAGGGGTTAATTCTCCTTGTGAAGTTTTTACTTCACTAAACGATTTTTATTTGAGTAATATAATTGGAAGTTTCACTAGTTTTTCTTCCCCTTTAGGGTTTCCCACTTATATCTTGTGTTCTTGTGTCTCTTATTTGGTTATGTTCATTTCAATGAATGTTAACCACACATTAATGTATAATTGAAGGATTTATGGTTTATGTAAGTAAATATAAATTGGTTAATTTTTTTAAAGGACTTATTCACACCCCATCTCAATCCATTATGCTTCCAACATGAAGTGACAGGGTGTACTTCCCATCTAAGGAAATATGCTTTATATGTGCGATATAAGTGGAAACTAATCCATGAAGGGATGGTGAATCTAAAGCAGCAAAAAAGAAGGAAATTTGATTGTCTTGTAAATATATCAAAGATTTATTGATGTCCAATTAGTCTCGAATAAAAGTACCTACTTCTTGAAAAGTCTGTAGTGGACCAAAATTAGGTGGATCAAGAAATAACTCCTCAAGATGTGGTAGGTGATAAGTGGATGGTGGATGGTGGATGTGGGTCCCCATCACTATGGAAATCAATTATACTAGAAGATAATTCATCATCATCATAAGTAAGCTTTGAGATATCATCATGTGCATTTGAGTCAGATCAAGAATCTGAAGTAGGAACAAAGTGAGAAAAGGAGTAAAGCTGAGTGTGATGACCAAATGTACCAAGTACAATGATTGAGTCACTATGTAGCTATCTAACATAAACATAATATGGAGTGAACTCAACATGCATGTCCCGACTAAGGTAAGTAATATGATAAAATGAAAGGATATTGTTTGAAAGTGAAGGAACACTAAGCACAATGTTGAAATTTCCACCATTCACTTCAACAGATCCTCTCCCGAAAAACCAGTATAGAAGTATTGTCATGAAGTTGAATATAAGACATGTCACATGGCTCTAATGAAGAAAAATCAATGTATGAAGATTCCATATGATGATATGCACCCAAATCAATAACCCAATCAGGAGTAGGTGACATAACTACAACTAAAGCTCTTGCCTTTTTTTTCTCCTTACTATATTATTTTTCTCTTGCTTTCCCCTTTCCATTGACTTATTCCTTATAAATTTCATGAGTTGATGATGAAACTGGATTGAGAGAATGAAGAAATCCTATGTTGTTTTTCTCAATAATACTCGTGAGGAGGTCAATATTCTTCTTTAAACATTTTTCTTCATCATGCATACTAGTACAATATCCATATTTGATCCATTCTTTAGGAGATTTAGAAATAGAAGAGGAAATAGAAAAGTTTCATTTGGTGGTGGATTGGTCCTTTTTTATTCTTTTGATCCTTGTTGTTTTGGATTTTTTTGATTTTAGAGTAAACATTTGAATTAGCTTATCATGTTCCGTAGTCAAATCAACAACAAACTCATAAAAGGAGAGCATAGTACAACTTTCACCAAGTGATATTTTTGTAGCATGGAAGTTAGAGACAAAAACATACTACTCAGGACCAAGTTTGGAAAGGATGAAAATTATGAGTCCTTTTTTTCAATTCCACAATTTTTCAATTACAATCTTAGAGATTTGAGTTTGGTGAAAAAGTCTTGGAAAGTGTCAAAACTGTTAGGGATGAGAATAATCAACTCATTTTCCATTTCAATCCCTTTCATTTCATCTTGTTCCCAAAAAACAATTCTAAGGCATCCCAAACTTCCTTGGGTGATGTGGCTGTGTTAATGTTAAGGCATAGTTATATTCATATGTAAAGACACAAAATCCCAAAAGATTCATCACATTTATCAAACTACTTTTCTCTCTCTGCAACATCTGTTGGTTCAACTTATAATCCCATAGCTATCTGGTAAAAAAATTCTCAAAGAGAGAGATACAACATCTTTCCATTTGTGACAGTTAAATGGGGTAAGCAAAGGAATAACAATGAGATCCATGACAGATAAAAGTGAGAAAAGAAAGTAGCAAAAGGAAAAGAACCACACACAATGAACACCCCTCTGATTACGTCACTTTATAAGTAGTGTGTTGATTACACACATGTGTCTGTGTGATGTGAGGAACTTGGTTACTCACCTTGTAATTAGAGAAATATCACATAAGAACAGAGACCAAAATAAGCTCAGTCATGCATAAAAAAACAAGGAAACGAGCAAAAAATAAATTGAGAAGGAAATGAGGCTCTCTTACTACAAGGTTGTTGTTGGCGCACTCACTAACCTACAAGCAATGAATAGAGATTACATTGAGGAAATAAAGGGCTCACAAATGAGTCCAAACAACATGCAAGACACAATATGGGCTCCAAGAATGTGTAAAAATGCTAAGAATGGTGATACACACTCTAGAAAATAGTTAGTAGTAAAAAGTGTCCAAGCTGTAAATCATACTTCGAATTTTCCCTATTAATCTAATTTAGAAATCAAAAGAGAAGAATTTTATAATAACATTTAATTTAAATGATAAATTTAAACTACTAATTAAAATTAAATTAAGGACTAATTAATGAGCACTAATTAATTTAACCTTATTTTTATTAAAATATAAATAATTAGCCTTAACCTTAATTAAACACCCTTATAAAAAAACACCACTTTATCAATACATTACCCAATTTTCAATATTAGACCACTACGCATTTAATAAAAAAACACCGCTCAAAATTACTCAAAACTGACCTTTAATAAAATAGCCACCACTTTAATTTTTTTAATAATAAAACTGGGTTGAAGGGACCCATACCCTCTACATTTTAGAGAGGCTTAAACCTCAGATGAATCCAGATAAAAACCAAGGACACAAAACATAAAAAAAGATATAGTTGGTATAAACAAACAAAATCCAGTAGGAAGGGTAAACATTCATCATAGAAACAACTATATACTATACTCTATAGCTATGCAGGCTAGACTGGCTACTCGATGTATTTGAATATGAGGAGATAGAGATGAGAAACTCGGGGGTCCCCTATTCTTCAAATTTTGTTTCCACCAAGGATTCCATAGCAATAGGAAAGTTTTCCCAATCGTTCCAAATATATTCATACGCCTCCCCGTAGACGCTTTGATTTTGTTCCACAATTCTGGCACTGGGTCGAAGGGATATTTCACTGCAATGAGATTAGGGTACTTTAACGGAGTACAATTGACTTGCTTATTTCTACTGAAATCCACCAAATTCTTTGCAAAAACTAGGACTTCGCCATGACATTTTTCCAGTTCCTTAAATATCCTCATCTCCATCCATTCATTCTGAACTGATCTCTGCACGGATATGGAATCCAAAAAAGCTAAGTTTTCCCTCCCCATAACAAATATCAAATTAACTAGATGTGGAGGCTTAATCCATAGGAGGTCTAGGTTGATGGCATCTAGATTAGAAGGCCGAATGATGAGAAAAATTTCAAAAAAAGTTGTTTCCACCTCACTATTGACTCTGGGCCTCCTATGTGTGAGAAAATATATCCCACCAATCACAAATTTCATTGCCACCAAGTCCTCCTTCATTTTAATTTTTAAAATGAGTTTAAGATGTTTATCAGAGATGGCCATTGTGAAAGATATTTCCTGATTCTTACCAGGAAGGAGCTGGAAAGGATCTCGGGTGGAATCCATAACAACACAAGTAGAGGAAAAGGATGAACAAGACAAGGAAAAATAAATAAATAACAAAACCCTTACCCCTCACATGCTCCAAGCCAATAGCAACCATCATATTTTCATAGCATATCATTTCTTAAAAGGGACTCGAGACCCGACCATTCCATGCAATTATTACTAACCCTTTCTTTTTGATATTTATTAATTTTTTAATTTGCTAATAGATCTATACATTTATTGCTTTCCCAGTACATGTGCCTGACGCTCCAAAATTGGATGGATAAACTGTATATGATTTTATTGATTCCCAAATCAATCCTCCAGGAGTTAACATTTTTATTAATGATGGCATTCACAATTAATTGAGAGTCCCCTTCAATTTCCAATTCCTTGATATTTTGAGTGATGACCAGTTCCATACCCTTATCCAAAACCTGAAACTTTGGAAAATTACACGTCCCATATTTTATCTTAAATGAAGAAACCCAAACTAAATCACCTAGATAATTTCTGATGATGCATCCTACACCCAAAGCATTAGGATTTCCCCTAGCCACTCCATCAAAGTTTAATTTGAAGACACCTGAATTAGGTGGAGACCATTCTGAATTCTTTCTAAAATTGGGTTCATAGGAGATAGATTTAAGGTCCCCATCTCTTTATTTGATGATATTAGGCAAAAGGTTTTGAATCTCCCTGTCTCTTTTAGAAAAGGGACAACCTCTTTTCTAGAAAGAGGAAATCACTTTTGAAATTTCCCAATCCAATCTTAAGATAACCTCTTTAGTTGAGTGAATTTCCTCCCTGAAAATGATTTTTTTTAATCTCCAACTAGAGATGCCAAATGAGAAGGACAGGACTACAAATCCAAATTAAAGAAAGAGCATCAAAAACATTAACTTTAGGCCAAACCAGCAAAACCTCTGACAACAAGCATGGTTGGACCCATGAAATATTTAACCGAGCACACAAGTAATTCCAAAATTTCACTACAAAGGGGCATTTCCCAAGAAGGCAATCACTATCTTATTCAACATCCTTACGAATAATAAATCTAGTAAGACCACACATTCCTAGCTTTCTTCACCTATCTTGAGTAAGTATTTTCCCTCTGAACACCACCCAATAAAATAAACCTACTCTCAGAGGGTAATAAATAGACCAGTAGTCCTTCCAAATCATCCCATAGTCTCTCTCTTAGGACATAAGATTTTTATATCCACAACCGAGAGAGTAAATGCCAGAAGTTTCCGCAGTGTAGATGATTTCATCAACATGTGTAGAAATAAAACCTTGTCTGTTGTCTTTCTCCTATTTGTATAAAATTTAGAGGCCTCAGATACATTGAGATGATTTATATCTTTCCAGACATAGGGGTAGGGGATTTTATCTCCCCTAATGCCATAGTTAATAACTTTGGAACCTCATTCTTCAACTAGGATACTTTTTATATCCAACAGGTTAGGGATCTCATCTAAAGTAGGAATACCATTCCATGAATCTTGCCAAAACCTGGCTCTTTCCCCATTTCCAATTTTTCAAGAGGAAGAGTTCATAAGCATTAATCTACAAGGAACCATAAATTTCCATATGTGCAAGCCAGGGGGAGGATTGTCTATCCAAACAATAGAATCCAACAAAGGGGCTCCCAAATATTTTTTTCTACAATCCTACTCATGAGGCTGCTATGATTAGATAAGAGATTCCAAACCAATTTAACCCCAAGGGAAATAATATACTTACCAATATTAAGGATTTTATCCCCGCCTAGATATCTGGGCTTGGAAAGATAATCCCATGTGATAAGTGGGATTTTAATGTCATTTGAATTACCTTACCAAAGGAATTTTCTCATTACGTTAACAATCTTATCTAGGAATCCTTTAGGAATTTTCAAAATTGAAAGCATGCAGATGGGAGTGGGACACATAACAATTTTAATAAGAAAAATTCTACCAGCCAAAGAAATCCACCTAGCTTTCCATGATTGCAATCTGAACTCTAAAGTAGAAATAATGTCTTTCCAAATAGAGGATCTCCCAGACCCACTAAATAGGAGGGACCCCCAAATACTTCAAGGGTATATTTCCTCTTTTAAAGTAAAAAATATTGAGAATTCAAGCTTCTAGCCTAGGGAAAACATTGAAGAAGAAAATAACAGATTTTGGAACACTAACTGTTCGACTAGTTGCCAAAGAATAAGCTTGTAGGGAGGATTTCAGTTCTTTTGCCTCTTGAATACTAGCTTTTCTGAACAAGAAAGTGTCATTGGAAATTTTTTGATGAGACACAAGATCTATCCCCTATGTAACTCTTAAACCCTACAATCTTCCTACAAGAACATTACTTTTGATGGATCTACTAAGAAATTCAACAAACATGATGTAGAGGAAGGAAGAGAGGGGATCCCCTTGTCCTATTCCCCTATTTATTTAAAAAAAACCTATAGCGTAGCCACTGATTAACACAGAAAAATAGGGCTGGTAATGCAGCTGAATATCCATTTACAAAGAAGGGGGGAGAACCCAAATTTCTTTAAAAATATTATCAAGAAACTTCAGTTGATCGTATCATATGCCTAGCTGATGTCCAACTTCAAAAGCATACTAGGATTTTTGCTATTAGAAAAGGAATGAATAAGCTCATGAGAGAGAAAAATACCTTCATAAATGGACCTTCCTAGCATGAAACTAATTTTCTCCTGAGAAATAAGGGGATCAAGAAGAAACTTCAAGTGGGATTAAATCACTTCAAATATTATATTATACGAGGTAGTATAAAAAGACACGGGCTTGAAATAAGAAAATATCTCAGGGCGATCCTTTTTAGGAAACAAGCACATGAAAGTGTAGTTCATGGATTTAAGCACTTATTTGGATTTTCTGGATTCTTCAACAACAACCTAGACATCACGGACCACAATACTCCAGAAACGTTGAACAAAATAAACATGAAAACCATCGGGGCTAGGGGATTTATTTTTCTACAGAGAGAAGACATTATTTCCACTTCCTCCATTGAACATGGTCGTAGAAGATACTCATTTTGATCATCAGAATTAAAGGTTTGGATAAAATCTAAGAGAGCACTCTAACTACTTTCATGGGAAAATATACCCCCCAAGCAGAGAAGATAAGTAACAAATTCCTTCTTTAATTATATCTTTTTTATATGAGAGCACATCACCATTATCCCTTTTAATGTAAGAGATGAAGTTGAAACTTCTTTTGGATTTAACAGAAGCATTGAATATTTTTTTATTTCTATCCCCCTCCTTAAGCCGATTCTCTTTGGACTTTTTCTTTCAATAAATCTCTTCTCTACGGAGACGCTCACTAAGTTCATCTAACAATCTTTTTTCTTTTTGGTATTCTTCCTGACCCATACCATTAGAGAAAATGAGAAAATTCAAATCCTGAAGTTTTTTTCTACTCTGATATTTTCTTGAAAATGGTCTTGAAATGCTTCTCATTCCATTCCAATAGGTTACTTTTGATCAGCTTGAGATTTTTATGGAAATTTAGGAAAATCACCTACTAGAGGGGATTCCTCATGTCCATTTCCATGCAGATTTTAGCAACTTAGCTCTTCCAAGATCTTAGCAAGGGATTTTTAATTTGCACAAAGGACTCCAACTTTTCCACAATGGATCTAAGAGAGGAGGCTCTCCAAAATTCAGTAGGAAGCTTAGGGATACTAATCCAAAGAGGTTTTTTCTTGATTTTTTCTTCAAATCGATTAAAAAGAGTAGTCCATGGCCAAAAGTAAAGACTGGAAGAGTTCAAAAACTAAGGCCCACCCCTATACAATTTGTTTAAGGAATATACAAAGGGAAAGAGACCTTAAAAGAAACCATTAGACATAAAATTTACATTTGTTTTTTTATCCTTTCCCCAAAACCAAAAAACCCAATCCAGGGTTCTCCATCTTGAATAGTTCACACCAACGAATTCATAGTATAGAGCATTCCGGTTTAATTCCTCACATACCTCTTTGCCTAGGGCATGGGATAAATCAAAATTAAGAATATTACTTAAAATCTTGAAACCAATTCCCCTGATCTTTATTTCCTCTTCTTCAACCTGAATCAAACAATCTACCCCATTTGTAATTAAAGGGACCTCTTAGGAAGACTCCATAGAAGTTGAAGCAAACTTATCTTAAACTGCATGGGCCCTAGACAATGCATCCTCTCTAACGATATCGGCTACCAATTTTTAAATGCATAATTTCCAAGAGATGAAAAGAGGGTTTTCAACAACGCTCCTGGACTGACTCTTTGGATAAAACACTCTTCTTCCTAAACAGGAATGGGAGAATTGGCAGCTCCCTGGGATCCCTAACCTTGACGATTGCCAACAAGAATGACATTGGCACTAGTAAGAATTCCTCTTCCAAGATCACCTGAATAGAAAATGCTCGAGATCATAGAATTTGAAAATGGTGCAAATTGGGAAGGGGTGAATTTGTCTCCAGATTCACTATTTTGGAAATCCATTACCACCACTTTAAATTAAACAAAACTAAGTTTCAAAAAAAGGTGGGGAAAGATTAATTTTTTTTTTTTAAATGTGATAAAAAGGTATAAAACAAGGTTAGATAAGTGGTAGGTGTCATAGGCCAACACAACAGGATGGAGGATTACTCGAGGAAGGGGTTCGGTTAGGTAAGCTGGTGGACAGCTCAATGGGACATGGTGACATGAAGCTCTAGGGTGAATCGGTCTTCCAAGCAAGTGAGAAATCACATGGGGGTTTTGGCTAGCGCATCATTGAATGGATCAAGGAGAACAAGGATCAAGAAGGGATAAATTAGGTAGAACGATCGGGTGACTTATTCAGGAAGAGAGATAAGTGCCAAATGGCTAGAAGGTGGTTCACGCAAAAACCATGTTGAGTGAGTCTATAGAGATTCAATGGTTGGGAGGAAGGGTTTAGGCATAGGCCAAGTCACTGGAACGTTGTCTAGAATTGATAAGCACACTAAGAAAGATTAACACATCGAGCCCAATGTAGAGTTGCAGAGTCAAGTGGAGCTAACTAGAAAGGGCACAAATGAGGTTCAACATGGTAGAGCACCAAGTTAAAACACACACATCCAAAGCATAAAAAAAATAACTCATTGGCATGTAATGCACAATGAATCAAAACCCAATGCACAACAAGAGGACTCAAAAAAGTAAAAAACAATGAAAAAATGAAAGTAGATAACTTGTTCGACCAAGAGCATAATGCAGACAAAACAAAAACCCGACACAGTAATGTAGAATAAATATCTCACCAATTGAGAGAATAACTCGACTAGGAAAAATGAGTTCTATGCAAAAGAAAGAAACTTTCCTATCAGGGTCAACTTACCAAGAAAAGAGAATCTCTAGTAAGGTATCTTGCCAAGATTTATAAGATTTCAACTCAGTTGATAGGGTGTAGGGAGTAGTAAGGATGCTAAAAATAGGATGTAAGCCATCAAGGACGAATGTAAGGAGCTCCAACCAAAGATATTTTAAAAAAGAAATCACTTTTAATTTAGATCCTAATAAAACCAAATGCAAAACCTACCTCCAAATTTATCTATTCCCTCCAAATTTAGTAACAACTAGCTATATATGCTTGTGAAACACCTGAAACCTGCACATGCACAACCATAAAACCATCAAAAACTCCAAAAAAAGATATTTTTAAACATGTTAAAAAGATTCCAAAGGATGATAAAAAAATTACACAAATACCAAAAACAAAGTAATTAGAAACTGAAATCAAACAAGTACATATTTAACAAACCATAACTCTGACACCATATCATATTTTTCTGCAAGGATCAATACAGAACCTCATGTACATAAAAAAGGTTGCACTTTTAATTGTGACATGAATGCTTCAAGCAATTAGTAAGAGATCAAATCACAAAGGAAAATAAGTATGCAAGAATAGGTCTACTCATTATCATAGATCAAAAAGAAATGTACATATAGGAGTGTTCTGTAACTCCCATGCATGACACCTGTACACATGAAACCCTTACTAACCCTAATGACCTATGATATTGCTAAGTGATATGACTAACCATATATGGTGGAAAGGACACCGAATGAGAATGAGACAAGTCATATATACGAACAATAATCACATCATCAATAGAAATAAGTGGAAAATTTGGAAATAATTTTCCATTGACTATCTCTACTATGATTGCAGTTATTGTTGATACGAAATTAAAGCACCCCTGAATAGCCTTAGATGTTGTTGGTCGTCAGATAGGACTTTACGAAGAGCAACAGTCAGGGGACAAGAAGTCCCTCCTCTTTAATGGGAGAGGTTCCCTTATTCAGAAACGAACTTATTTACAAATGTACAAGACATGATTTGTTGGTTAAACTTGGATATCACGAAAGTGTTTTCTATGAAGATCATCAATTACAAAAGGACTGAGGAAATGAGAGTATGGGGAAGAGCAGAAAGGCAACATGTAGAATTATAGATATCAGAGTAATTCTTTATGTATGCGAAAGTCACAGTGAACTGAAACAAGATCATTTGTATCGAATAAATAAGATGGAATTTAAAGACACAAAGTTCTGTAAATAACATCTGCTTAGAACACAAAGTTTCTTAACATAACATAGACTCATCAATCAAGGACACAAAGTTCCTTCTTGGTTATACAAGATCGCCGTGCTTGCAAAGTCGAAGGGTATGCAATCGGCAAGACTAATGAACTTGAGACAAATGAGCTTCACAAAGAAAATAAATGAAAGCTTAGGAGTAACAGAGATCAGATAGACAAAGAATGGAAAGTCCTTCTGTATTGATTTCTTTATGATCTATTTACACTTTTAGAAAATATGCCAAGTTCTTCCTCCTCTTTGAATGGAGTGAAGAAGGCCATTATATAACTTACAAATCAGTTACTCTTCGTAACTGTTTCTTTAACCAAGCACAGTTAAAGACCACCTATCACAGTACCTCAACCCGTTACAAAGAAAACGGAAAAAGAAATGGAAGAAGAGAAAAGAATGAGGAGAAGAATACAGGTGGCCAGTCACTTGGAGGGACCCACTGACTTCAGAATCCGCTGCCTGAAATTCTTTTGACGCCTCAGCTATGTCTCAGAAGTCTCATTCTAAAGATGACAGCGTATGTCTTTGAAAACAGAGATGACCAGTGTCTTGAAAACTTCATCCTTCTGCTCGTTGTCCTTGGAATTTGGTCTTCAGATTGATAGTATCAGAGCCGCAACTTAAATTCATATTTAGTTTGAAAAATAGCATATTCGGGTAGAGCGGGAAAAAATAAGTATGGATGGCATTTGGTTCGTTTGGGACATGTGAGACGTGAATGCACGAAACACGTGGCTCGGCCGATTCGGGCGAAGCAAGGAGAAGACGCAAAAATGCATTTTGGGACATCTGGGATGAAAACGCGTGAAGGACGCGGTTCGGGCGAATCGGCCGAAAATGGAACAGTTTGCACAATCTGACTTGGGACATTTGGGAAAAAAAGTTCTGAAGTACGCGACTCGGGTGGTTCAGGCGAAAATGGAACAGCTCACATGGAAAGTTTGGGCTTGGAACATGAAAGAGCGAAGTGCGTGGTTCGGGGATTTCGGCCGATCGGGGAACATAGCGCATTTTTGAACTTGGGACAGTTGGGACGAAAAGTTCCGATATGCCCGAAAATGGAACAACTTCGGGGATTTCGGCCGATCGGGGAACAGAGCGCACTTTTGAACTTGGGATAGGCGGGACAAAAATGTCCGACAGGCTCGAAATACATACAAAATGACCCAAAACATAGATTTTTTCAATTTCATGACTTTTCTCCTACTACCAGCTTGACAGAAAAGACACTTAAACTCGAAATTTCGAAAGTTCACCTTCTTCAGAGCAGGGGGAATTTTGAGTGTACAACAGATGTGAGTGGGGCATTCAGTGTAATTTGTATAACATTGGATCATCTCTCAAGCTGTGGGACTTGTGGGCTTGAGATGACCCTCGAGAGAAATTTTGTTCTTGCTCCTAAACTACCTGCCACAATCTACTCTAATGCACAAAAACTATCTAATCCTAATCTAACTTTCCAAGGTACCAGGGAGAGAGAGAGAGCATGAAAACAAATCCTACACTAAAGTGGTGATACACAAGAAAAGGAGGTTGTTGATCACAAATCCAAATTCTTGAAATAGAGAGAGGTGAGAAATGGAGAGGATGGACAAGATGCATCACAGACAAAAGATAAAGTTCACACAAAACACCACTTAAAACCCATTAAACACATGTCTCAAAACCTACAATAGGCATTAGAGATATGCACACTATACCCTGCAGTAATAAGAGGCAAGAAGAGACAATAAAATAAGAAAAGGATGGACAAAATGCATCAAGAAACAGATTTTATTGCTCCATGAGCTCACTTGGTACATCATTAGTGGGAAAGAGGAAAGAAAATTCCATTACAAAGCAAAGAGAGGAGGCTTAAGCTCCACATTCAACCCTAGGGAAGAAGGAGAGAGGGGGCAGGAGAGAAAAAATAACCAACCTCCTTAGAAAAAATGCCACTCCTTACAATAAATAGGAAGAATTAGAGAAGGATATGAGAAGAATTTTGAAATCCTACTCCAACCACCCAAGAAAATGCATTGAATTCACCTGCAACAATGATGGGTTCCACTACAAAACCCATGCCTCTATGTGTTGTTCCTTGTTGGATAAGAAAGAAAGCCCATAATTCATTATGGTGGTAGGTGAGAATCCTGACAGCCTAAAAAATGGTGGACTGTATTTTGCACTTTTTAAGAACTTGGTCTCACCCAAATCAAGATATCCAGTCGAAAGATATGGCCATCTTAAGGTTAGGGTTGGGTCTTCCACATGAGATCTCACCATCTTATATATATCTTAATATATATAAGAATTTAAAATTATTGGTGGACTTTATGATTCAGCTTTCATTGAATTGACCTTCCGCCAATCTTTTCCAAATTGTTTTCGGCTTGGAGTCTATTCGTGTAAGATCCACGTGGAAGCCCCTCACATTCTTAAGAATTTTGCTACCTTTTAGGGTCTTGTCAATGCAATGTGATGACACTTAGCACTGTGCGTGAACATGTTTCTTCATTCCCTTTGGTGAGTAAGCGGTTCCACTATATATAATGTCAAAACCTCTTTTTGGGTGGGACCTTTATAGTTATCTCCACATGGAAACTCTGCGGGCTTCCAACACATTATCCCCTCCTTTCACTCTTTAAGTTGCGACGGTTGGACACTTGGCATCGTCTGTGAGCCTGCTCTACTTTCTTTTTGTTTTAGAGTTTCTACCTATTTGGGAGCAACTATGTTGGACCCTAGACACGTGAAGGGCCATAGCTCATTTGAGGACTTGCCTTTGGTTTTTACCTTTGAAGTTGCGTTGATGAGGCATGTGGAGGCTTCTGCTGGATCTTCCCATGTTTAGAGTTTTCAACATCCTGTGTAATGTTTTTGGGCTTTGACCACGTGGCAGGCCTGCACTCGTTTTGGTCCTGCCTTTGGATTTTACCTTTGAAGTTGCGCTGATGAGGCACATGGAGGCTTCCTATGGCTCTTCCCATGCTTAGACTTTTCAACATCCAGTTCTGCCTTTTCTATAATTTGACCATGTGGGGGGCCTACGCTCATTTGGGAATATTCCTTTGGATTTTACCTTTGAAGTTTTTTTGATTAGACACGTGGAGGATTCTGCTGGATCTTCCCATGTTTAGACTTTTCAATGGCTGGTTCTACCTTTTCCACCTATTTAGGAGTAACTTTGTTGGACCCTAGAAACGTGGAGGGCCTGCACTCATTTGGGAATCTTTATTTTAAGCATCATACCAAAAGTGTGCTGAAGAGACACGTGAAGGATTCTGCTGGCATTTTTTATACTTAGCCAGTTCAGGCCTCGAGTGAACAGTGTCTTGGGTTTGGAGTCTGTAAATTATCCACTTTATGTGTTGAGATCCAAGTGGGGGGAAAGTGCATCCCTACGATCTCCACTTTTGTTGCACCTTTTGAAGGTGTGTTGAGTTGACACGTGGCACCTCCCATGGTTTTGTTTCTTTGCTTCGAGTCGACTCGCTCTAGGCTGAATTTTGACTTACTGAGTTAGATTTTTTAACCATCCATTTCCTCGAGATCCCAAAAATGTGAATTCTAAAAACTTTGAGCCTTTCTCCATTTTTTCACTTGAGCTTTGGTCTTATTGGAAAAGATCTTTATAGATGAACTGTCAAAGTCATAGGAAACCTTAGGTTGGTAAGACGTGCACCCTAAGGTGACCTCCAAGTTTTAAAGAAGCTGGCTCTTCTCTAGTTTTTAGGAATACGTTTTAGAAAAGATATGTAAATGACTGAAATAAATGGGCTATGTGCCAAATTTAAAAGAGAAATGATAGAATATATGAGATATTTAGTTGAAGTTCTAAACAACATGATCTATCACTCTGATAATGCAAAAATCTGAGGAACTGAAACAAATAATAATAAACGAAACAAAGAAATTAAAAGGGCGCTAAACACGATGAATTTCCTGACTCATTTAGAACTATCTTTCATAAAAGAAATGAAAGTTAATAACATATGAAAATCCAATTTACACATAATAAGAACTCTTTAATCATATAAAGAAAGAGTATATAAGGCCCATAAAAGCACAGATTACACTTCTCTTCTATGATAGAGGCTTGTTATGGCTAGATAAATCATACATAACTCATTTCCTTTTCCTCTTTTTCTTTGGCTCAAAATTATCCCCTCCTCTTCTTTTCTTGTATCTCACCTCCTCTTATAGGAAATGGCTTTTCTCTGTCACTTCCAGCTACCACCCTTTGCCTTCAATTCTGATAAGGCCTTGTACTTATCCTTTTGGCTCCTGTCCCTAGTATTTTAAATGCAACACCGCCACTGTATTCCCTATTAATTCAAATTTTTGACCTTCATGGTTTTGGGTTAAATATTTTGTCCCTTTATAGAAATCCACACACCTACTCCCTTCTTGGTATTGCCACTGAGTCCCTGTCTAATTAAACTCCTCATTTGGGCCACGTGGAGGACTCGCACTTGCTTTGGGTCCTTACTTTTGGGCTATATCAAACATGTGTCAAATAGACACATGGAGTGTCTGCACAAGTTTTGAGGACCCGCTTGAATGCTCAAACTTTTGGATGCACATATGAGACATGTGGAGACCGCCACAAGTATTTCATACTTAGTCATTGCTAGATTTTGATCAATTGAGTGCAACTAGAGTCTGGGGAAAAATACTCAAAAAAAGAGTCACAAAAAAATAATATAATTAGTTTGGCGACTCACCAAGGGACTCCATGCCTGTCATGGAAGAATATGAGATCTCATGCCTTCCCAAAATTTCAAAAATTATGGCTAGCTGCAGGCCTTTTATAGCATTTGCAAAGAATCTTGATATCCAAGCCATTCTTCTTCCATTGGGTAAGTTCTTTGCTGCAAGGCTTGAAAAGTTCAGTCCAACTCAATTATCTCCCTATGGGAGAAACCTTGAAGGATTTGCATGACCACATGCAAGCAGAAATCTAGCTATATGATAGTATTAATGATGGACTTGACCTTAGTGACACTGGAGTCTTCCTTCAAAGACTGGAAGATCATCTTGTCTTGGTGCTTAGAAATTAGAAGCTACTGAATTTGGTCTTTGGATAAGACTATAGACTCGTCTGTGAAGGGAGAGGGAAAACCAATCTATACTAATTCATTGATATTCTATTTTCTTTCCCTCATATCCTGACAAAGCTGTGCTAAGAGATTCTAACATTTGAAAAAAGCTTTGTCACAACTCAGAATCTCATTGATCTTTTCCATCATCAACCGCATGTTGGTGATTCCTACGTTCTGAAGAGCAAGATCGGAGGCATCGTAGAGTTTATAAATTAGGAGTTTTGACTCCTAGACCATGGAGAATAGGGTGTTGTTGATGGTAGAGACTACACTTCCCACCATAGAGCACAATTCATGTGCATTGGATATAAATCAAAGTGTTGGGGCTAGATTTTCTACAGTGGTGGCAATCTTGTCACAACAGGAGGTATACAGACCTTGTAATAATAATACAATTCCAACCTTTTGAGATTCTTGACCTAATTGGTTGGTCAAGTCCTTGACCATTTTATCAAAATATTTTAACTTGGCCTGAAGGCCATCCTTTTCCTATGAAAGTGAATTAACCAAGGCCTCTATGGTGGTAGCTTACCTGTCAGAGATTTCACCTCTGCTTGAGAAGCTGCGAGGGCTTGCTTGGTTGATGTGTCTCGTAACTCCCTCTTGAGTTTTTCTACCTTTCTATCATTGGCATTAAGCTCAGCCATGCGGTCTACTACTGTAGCTTCTACCTTTTAGAGGTTGGCCCGTACCTTTTTTAGCTGATTGTTGAGCTTTAAGTAGTCGGTAGTGACTACCGCCACTGTTTCATTCATAAACTCAAATTTGTCCTGAGGCTGGAATTCAGCAAGTTCCACTGCAATGATGCTAATGGAATAGTCATCATGGCATATTTACTCTGTGGGCTTAGATGCCTGAGCGAAAAGGTGAGAAATAGTTAAGGAGCCTTGTTGATGATCATATAGGGATCAAACCTACTTGGTTGATTGAGCCACCATATCCTTCTTTCTCTACTTTGATCTCCTTTGATCTTGGGCTACCTTGGCGGCCTCTGCTTGACTCCAAAACTCAAAAGGAGAAGAGACCCTCCTTCCCATGAATGGGAAACTAGGCGGCATGCCATATGGAATGGTCACTAGTGATTGAGATACTACATATACTAGGGCTGAATTAGGGGGCATGATGATGCGAGTAAAGAAGCTAGGGATGGCAGTAGGGTACCACAAAAGTAGATGAGCACTAGGAGGAGGAAGGGACTAGGGTGTAGTGACAGACTGAAGGATTCCTTCCGAATGGGAAGGTGGAAGTCAAAGTATTACAGAGAGTGGAGCCTCAAATCATGGGTCTACAAGAATCATGATTGATTTTAACTTCTTGTGGGTCAGGATAGAGAGAGAATCTTCCTCTATTGTAGCTTTTGACAGCTCGAGGGATGGAGAAATTTGAGGAGTCTCAAAAGGCGTGGATGATAAAGGAACCTTAGGTATCTGTTACTACAGCTCGGAGGAAATTGCAGTTGACCAGAAAGGTTTCTCAGTAGTGAGGACAATTACATCCTCACCGTCTACATCAGAGTCATACTCTGCATCCCATTTTTCCTCGTAGGGCTCATAAATGGGAAACTCCTCAAAGTTCAATTTAGTTTGGCTGATTTCTTGCCTGTATTTCCAGAAGCCTTCAATCTTCCTGGGATCCTAGTATTTTCTTTCTAAGGATACTTTCAGTCCTTTCCTAATCATTAGACTAAGGTCAAATACTTTTTTCACTAGATGAAATGACAGTCTGGAGTCGAGATATCTTGGAGTTCGATGAAGACCTCAAGTGCTTTAGCCTTGGGGCTTCATTGTGAATCAAAAAATGGTCTCGATTCATGCTTGTAAGGGAATTTGATTTTATTTGTAGACATGGTCTTAGCTATTTTTCTATCTGGATCATACCTCCACGAGTCCTAGATGAAGGCAAAGCCATAGGAGGCCAACTTCTGAAATAGAAAATGGTCTTCCTACCTCTTGATTACAGTAATCCCTCCGCTAGTAAAAGGGAGTTCATAGATTTCTTTCTGGTTGAGTCGACCTCCAGGTCTAGCACGATGAGCTACTGAGTGACTTCAAGACCTGCTAATTGAGGTGTGAGGATCCTTGAGAGCATGAAGGATTCACCTTTGAATCCATGAAATCAAATCATAGAATGACCTCTAGAAAATAAGTAGTGAATGAGATGCAATGTGTCTCAGAAGATAGACCATGCAGAGTCATTCATTTTGTTATTGATCCCCTCAAGATTGAGATCTATCAAAAGATGCTCCTCAAAAGCATTGAAAAACTCGTAGATGTCTAAAGAACAAGATAGTACATGGGTCCATGTAGATACTGGGATAATATTTGTGGGATAATATTGTGGGATAATATTTAAGGGGATGGGGAAATTGAGAACCCCTGATGTGCTGGAGTCTAACTGTCTCAACTCCTTGGTAAGCGTCATGGCCTTCGTTTGACATTGGACCCATACGTTCCGGAGCTTGGCTATATCATAGAAAATAGATGACTGATAATATTTTAGGGATAACATTTCCCTGATGGTCTATGGTGTGATTATAATAGCTAAATTCCGGCCCTTGATGGTATGGTTTCCTGAGTTAAATCTTACCGCACACGTTTGTATGAGTTTTAGGCACTGGTGTGTGAGGGGAACTATGTATTGGGAAAGATTAGTGCTCTAGGTCCTAGCACCAGATGACTTTGAGTCTCCTAGAAGGTTGAACCTGGTGCATGCCACTTCTCTCAAAGATTTCAACCTTTTGTTAAGACAGGGCTTGAATATATCATCGGCAGGGTCGATGACCAGAGAAGGGTCGTTGTACCGAGATAATGAGTCTAGGTATTTTAACTTTTTATGGTGTTGTTGGGGAGGAATGGGTTGTCTTGCATAGGAATTCATTACCTAAGAAGAGCTGGAGGTGGTGCCAGCCATTATGCTATGAATTTCTTTGAATGACTCTGGGTCTCTTGGAAACTTTGATATTTATCGATAAAATATAAAATTCTTCAGAATGATCCTGCTAAACAGAGCTCAAAGGGTATTTAATATTCATTGCAACCTCAGGAGTAAAGGATCATACGTACCCAAAGTCACTTCTCATAATTTTTCCTTTAAGTGAGAGACCCAAGGCACTGAACTTGGTGCCTTTGATAGATCTTACATTGATTGTGGATCTTTTATTTAGGAAATAGATCTTTACCTTTGATGAAAAATTTAATGTGAGAAGACAGCAGTGGTGATTTTATCGATATATCAAAAGTGACATGGTCAGGGGTGATGAAACTATGGAAAAACATCCAATAAAAGTGGAAGCTCAAAAACCAAACTAAAACTACAAAATAATAAAAAATATATACATATGATACAATTTTAGAAGATTCTTAAACGTAGGGCTTCAGATGGATCCCGTTCACTAGAATCGCTGAATGATCTCCTACCATGGTTTTGAGCTCAAATGAGCTATATTGCTTGCAAGCACTGATTATGAATGGTCCAATCCATAAGGGGTCAAACTTTCCATGGTTCTTGGGTTTAGATGCTCTAGCATCCCACTTTAAAATGACAGTTCCAATTTGGAAGTTTGGTTCTGATGTCTTTTGATCAAACCATGTCTTAACTATTTGTTGGTGATTAATCATTGTCTCGTGGGTGAGTTCACGCTTTTCCTAGAGTTTTACCAACTCGGCGATCCTTACTGACATTGCTCCACTTTTCTCTATCTCAAATCCTTTCAGCACCTATAATGCAGGAATCTCCAAAGAGATTGGCTTTACAACACTTTTCTCATAGACCATTTCATATGGAAAAGATTTTAGGATCTGTTTTAGAGTGATCCGATCAACCCATAAGGCCATTTTAACATGCTCATGCAACAACCTTTTATGCTCATGTCCCATCCTTTTAATGAGTCTTATCAGATTATTATTTGTAGACTCTGTCAGGTCATTCCCTTGAGGATAATAGTTAGAGGATTTCTTTAAATATATCCTGTGTTTGAACGCAAAGTCAGACACCTTAGTTCCTAGGAAATCTTTAGCATTTTCAGATATAATGATGCGGGGAGAACCAAAATGAGTAGTGATATCCCGTAAGAGTCCTAGGATCATATCTTTAGTTGACTCCTTAAGTGGGTCTGCCTCTGTCCACCAGGTTAAATAATCAGTTGCCGTGAGAATCCACTGGTGTCTGGCGCTTGAATTCAGATTAACCATTCCAATGAAATTGAGACCCCATTGTGTGAAAGGTTCCTAAATTAAAATGGGGTTGTAGGGAAATGTTGCGTTTCTTTGGAAACCTGCGTAGGTTTGACAAACCTTACATTTTTTTGTTTCCTCCTGACTATCAGCAAACAAGCTGGGCCAGAAGTATCCTACCTGTA
Source organism: Taxus chinensis (assembly GCA_019776745.2). Classification (NCBI taxonomy): domain Eukaryota; kingdom Viridiplantae; phylum Streptophyta; class Pinopsida; order Cupressales; family Taxaceae; genus Taxus; species Taxus chinensis. The sequence goes on along the minus strand of CM034147.1, from coordinate 150,453,209 downwards.
AAATCTTTATAGCAGTAGTTTGGACCAAAAAATGACCGCCGGAGTCTCTGTGATGTAACTCTCTTAAGATTCTTTTGGCCTCTCCATCTTCAAGGCATCTCAACATCAACCCATTAAAATTCCTCTTAAAAAGGAAATCATTGATTATAGAAAAATGAGTCCCTTTTTTACTATAATACCTTCTCTTTTTCAAGGGGAGGTGGTTAGGATACTCTCTAGTTTGAATAAAATGAATACTGTCAGAGACCCACCCCTCGGGCCTATCCTCCTACAAGTACATTATCTTTTCTGACTCTTTAATTGTTTTAGGGACCGGTTCCTATGTTAAATATTAACATAGTCCCCTACCTCTTATGAGCTTTGTGGGTTTTGTCTCTATGTCATAATATAGAATTTTGATTATCCAATTCACCCTTTTTTCATTTATCTCACCCTCCATTATATACTCTTTGACGCTGGGGTGAGATACCATGATAAAAATTTTGTTGTGTGTGACCAAGTGTCTAAATTTCTTCAAACCTTTGACTATGGCATAGGCTTGCATTTTCACAAAATTTTACCTTGTTTCATAGTCGTGAAGTGTTTTTGAAAAGAAGAAAATGGGGTGTTCCTCTCCCTGTTACTCTCGCTTTTGGGTTAACATAGATGCTATGATATTTTTCCCCCCATATACATACATGATGAAATATTTTGAGAAGTCAGGGTTGTGGAGTACGAGGGCCGATGCAATAGCCACTTTGATCAATTCAAAATAATTTCAACCTTCCTCAGTCTATTTGAAAACTATATCTTTCTTTAGCATGAGAGTAATAGGGCAGACGGTCCCCGTAAAATCTGATATAAACCTGCCGATGAAGTTAATCTTTCTTAAGAAGGATTGAACAACCTTCTTGCTGACCGGTAGGGGAAACTCTAGGATGGCCCTGACTATCTCAGGATCAATGGAAACTCCCTTGTTTGACCCCACATGCCCCAGGAGTTTTCCTTGGGGAATGCTAACAATAAATTTCTTGGGATTTAGAGATATCCCAAATTCTTGTCATTTTTAAAACACATCTTCTAAAGAACCAAAATGCTCCTCCACCATTCTAGTAAAAACAGTGAGATCATCAAGGTATATGAGGATCACCTGGTTTATCAACACCCCAAATGCAGTGTCCATGGCTCTTTGAAAAGTATCCCCCACGTTTGTGAGCCCAAAAGGCATCTTTACATAGGAAAAAGTTCCCCATTTAGTCATAAAGTAGTTTTATGTTGATCCCATTCTATGAGCCATATTTGGTTATAACCCGAGAAACTGTCCAACAGGGAAAACATCTCAGATCCTATGACCGTCTACAAAATACTTTCCATAGAGGGAAGGGGATAATGGTCTTGTAGAAAGGCTCTATTTAGATCCCTGAAATCTACACAAAGTCAAATTTCACCATTTTTCTTTCTTACTGGGACCAAGTTGGAGACCCACGTTGTGTGCTTTATTAGAAAAATGATGCGAGCTTCCAAACATTTTCTCAATTCTTCAGCAATGAGGGCCTCCACCGTAGGATTCACATGTCTTTGTTTCTGTCACACAGGCTTATCCCCTTCCTCCAAATCAATGTTGTGATGGATAATATCTTTATCATAGCCGTGAAGATCATTGTATGTCTAGGCCATCACCTTGTCATGCATGTGACACAAAGCCATGAGTCAGTCTTTATCCTTTTGGGTTACCGACTTAGCAGATTTCAATCACTTATCCCTAGCTATTTCCATCTCTACATAATCCTCTTTTACTACTTCAAGCCTCTTTCGATTTGGGCTAGCATCATCTGAGTCAAAAAGGTTTTCAAGCATAATTAGTCCTCTTGGGAGTTTTTTTGTCTTTAACTATATTACCTGGTCTCCATATGCTTCTTCAACCTTGTACTGGAGTTGATTCACAAATTGAACAGACTACTGGAGAAAATCTATGACCTCTTAGTCATTATCAGACACCTACTAATGAAGGAGGTTGTCAGGGATTGAGGGGCAAATGATTACCTTTATGGAGTCTTTATTTTCAAGAAGGTCCTAGGCTAGGTCAAAATTGGACCCAATGGTAGCCATTTTTTCTACCTCTACACTCTGCTCACAGGGAACTACCTTAATGTTGAAAGCTTCAAAATCATCTATTAGATCCTAGACCTGGTGCTGGTAGGATCTCATCCTTGAGTTCTTGGTGGTGGCATTATTCCTTACTTGTGTGACCACTAGTTCTAAGTCACTGAAAACCTTTAGCTTCCTGATACCTTCCTTCTAGGCAGTGCATAAACCATGCACCAAGGATTCTCATCCCACTTCATTACTAGTACATGAGAACCAGAAGCATACCGACTAGAGAATCTTCCTACCAGTTGGAGAGGTAAGGAAAAATCTGGATCCTAAGCCATTCTTACTTTTAGCCCCATCAAAATACAAGCTCCATATTGGAGGGTCACTAACAGAGTTTGTCCCTGGTGTGTCACCCTCACTTTTTACCTTTGGGATTGTGGGGTTATCATTAGAAATGATGTAAGTGCCCAGGCTGGTTGAATTGAATATTCCAAATGGATCTCTAGGGGGAAGAATAGATAGATGGTCACCCTCTTGGGGTTCTCCGCCTTCTGTATATAGCTCTTTTTCTCTCGTGATCATAGCATGGGAGGCCTTGAAACCAGAAGGTACTTGGTCTGTTATATGTTCTTTGGAGAGTGGTTTAGACAAGACCTTCACCTTGGATCCATACTTTTTGGGTAAGATTAAATGGGACCAATCCAAAGATGTGTAACCTCCAATTTTAGTTGTGAAGTATCAGGAGAGGCAGATTCCGAATATCAGTGGGACATTAACCACCATGATATCTTGGCAAACAATTATATTTGGATAGGAATAGAGTTGTAATGGAAGTCCCTTGATAATTACCAAGGTCGAAAAAAACTTCCCATCCAGTTGAATAACCAATTTCTTCAAGGGCTCATATTGGACTCCTAAAGCATTTGTTATTGCCTAAGACATGATAGTAGTGCTTGCGCCATAATCTATCATGGAATTATGTAGTAACTTCTTTCCTATAATAAGAGTAAAAAAGAATGGGTTGGGCCTTAGTTTACTCACTTCTTCCTTTTGATTTAGCAATTTGGCCTCTAAAGGATCCTGTGCATCTTTGACTCGTTCTTTCATGGGACCCACCATGGTCACATCATCTTGCAATCTTAACAACCCTTGGAGCATCTCATTCTACTCGGGAATGCTTAAGAGATCCCACAAGGATGTGTTGGTTGGTACCTTTTTTAGATATTGGACTACGTTGATGGGTCTAGCTAGTAATAGTTTAAGAGGTGGTTGATGCTTCTTCTTCTCCTTTTCAAGGTGATGGACCTCTTTATCATGTATAATTAGTTATGGAACTTATTTTTTCTTCGGTAATGACACGCTTATAATAATCAGAGGCTTTTAATACACTTTGTGGACCGAACTAGAAGCTGATGTTTCTGCTTCAATGATCCTTTTCTTGAAGCGAGTATTGTAGTTGACTTGCATAGGTTTTTGAACAGATTCCTCATTTATAAACAAGAACTCCTCCCCGTCTACCCAAGAGAAAAGGGCATGCTCTGGCACAATCCCAACCTCTTGTTCTAAAGACATTCCTTATATTTGGGTAGTGTAATTAGCGCTTTGGGCTCCCTCAGATTGATGAGGTCCAACTACGCATGCGTCATAACCCTATCTTGATCATTACTCAATTACCCTTAGCTTTAGGTTCCCTTTGGGAAAGTCTTTTGGCATATGAGTATTATTGCAAGGGAAACACCAGGCATTAGGTTCCTCAGCCAGATGATTTTTTCTCGGGATGAGCTCTCTACTATTATTTGGAGGAGCAGTTCGAAGCAACATGTGTACAGGGACTATTTGATTTGAAGGTTGAGCGGTTGGAAACCTTTGAGCATTCTGGTATGTAGACAGATAAGTGGGTCGGCTACTTTGGACATTCTGATAATTTTTCCTTGGATAAGTAGTTTGATTTCTCTTAAGGTTTACTATCTCGTTTGAGAGACTTCTCAGGATGTTTCTCATTTCATCCATCTCAGGGAACAAAGAGAAGGTGGTAGTGGTAGAAGCGAGGGCCACAATTTCTGGGGGGTAATGGTATAGGGAAGTAGGGATTGAGGTTGGAAATTGGGTTTACACTTGTGAAAGGAGGGCTATGTCAGGATTTATGGGAAAAAGAGTTCTAGGAGGAAGCTTTCCTATGTCTATTAGATTGTTCTCAGCTTAGATCGTAAGGATATAATCTTGCGAAAGGGAATCCCCTCCTAATGAATGAATCATCACCAAAATATCTGAATTTAAGGCTTTTAAGTAGAAAACAATAGCCATACCTACAGGTGGTCTAGCCAAGAATGGAATCCTTTTCCAAGTTTTGTGGAACTGGGTGTTGAAATCTGTCATCAACTCTTGCTGACTCTTTTTTATACCAATTAATTGTTGTAGGAGTGATTATCGGTCTCCTTTCTCATTGAAATTTTCTACAAATGGTGTTCCCAACTGGTCCCAAGTACCAATAGTGTTAGGGGTCAAGGCTCAATACTATTCTAGGGCCCTTCCCTTGAAAGAGGTAGCCAGTAGTTGTAAGGCAACATCCTACTCCCTTATATAATGTAACGCACATATCTCCGCTACATCTTAGAGATATTGCTCAGGGTTTTTGAAGTCTTCACCACTAAACTTGGACAATGATTTCAATGCACTAGCTAGAATAGGATTCCATACCACCGGGGGTGCAGGAAAAATGAGTGGGCTTCCCTGATCCCACGAAATGAACGGTCTTGATAATAGAGGCTAAAGGTGTGCCATAGTGATAGGTCTAAGGGTTCTTATTGATTGAGTGAAGGGATTACCTAGTGGAGGGGTTGAGAGAGTTTGGTCTAGGGGGGTGGAAACCTTTAAACCTGCCTTCCTCTTTTGTGTCACGGAGGGGATATCTGTAAATATTTGATGAGACCTTATTCGCTTGCTTTTGATCTCGTTCGCATTCATTGATAAATCTTGGGTGCTACTTTAACCTATAGGAAAGATTAAAATCCCATCTGACATGCCAAGAAAACTGTTGACGATGATCTTTACAGATGAACCATCAGATTCATAGGTAACCTTAGGCTGGTTATACGTGTGCCCTAAGGTGACCTCCAGGTTTTAAAGAAGCTGGATCTTCTCTAGTGTTTAGGAGTAGGTTTTAGAAATGATATGTAAATGACTGAAATAAATGGACGATGCACCAAATTTAAAAGAGAAATAATAGAATATTTGATATCTTTATCAAGAATAGTTGAAGCGATAAACAACATGATATACCACTCTGATAACACAAAACTTTGAGGAACTAAAACATATAATAATAAACGAAACAAAAACATTCTAAGGGCATTAAGAACGATGAATTTTCTAACTCATTTAGAACTATCTTTGATAAAAGAAACGAAAGTTCAGAACATATGAAAATCCAATTTGCACATAATAAGAAATCTTTATTCATATAAAGAAAGAGTACATAAGGCCCATAAAAGCACAGATTACACTTCTCTTCTATGAAAGAGGCTTGCTAAGGATAGATAAAACATACAGAACTCCTTTCCTTCTCCTCTTTTTCTCTAGCTCAGAATTCCCCCCTCGTCTTCTTTTCTTGTATCTCACCTCCTCTTATAGGAAACTTCTTTTCTCTGTCACTTCCAAGTACCACCCTTTTCCTTCAATTCTAATAAGGCCTTACACTTCCCTTCTAGCTCCTACCCCTAGTATTTTAAATGCAACGCCACCACTGTCTTCCCTATTAATTTGGATATTTGACCTTCATGGTTTTGGGATAAATATTTTGTCCATTTATAGAAATCCACGCACCTACTCCCTTCTTGGTATTACCACCGAGTCCCTATCTGATTAAACTCCTCATTTGGGCTACGTGGAGGACTCACACTCGATTTGGGTCCTCCTTCCTTTTGGGCTATATAAAACATGCATCGGATAGACACGTGGAGTGTTTGTGTGAGTTTTGAGGACCGGATTGAGTGTTAAAACTTGGGGATGCGACTATGAGACACGTGGAGACTGCCGTGAGTATTTCATACTTAGTCATTACTAGCTTTTTATCAACTTAGGGAACCTAGAGTCTGGGGACAAAATACTCAACAAAAGAGTCACAACAAAATAATATAATCAGGTCTTCTTCAAAATGTCTGTTGGCCATTCATTTTCCCACCTCCATTGCTATTATTGAGTCTTCCTCTAACCTGATTTTTTGGGATTGAATGTGAGCTTGTATGGCTGAACCAAACTTTCCATTTCTCTTATGCAAGGTTTTGTCCAATCAATTTTACCCAAGAGGAAAAATTGGATAAGAATTTGGTGACTTGCAGGATCACCTACATGCTAGGTGGAAAGATTAGTTGCCTTGTTGCATCCATTGAGCATGGAGTCATGAATGATAGCCCGATATTGATCTTTTACTTAAAACCTGAACCCTAAGCTTGCACTCTCTGATCCTAAACCTTCCCTAATGAATTTTATCTCCATTTTCATAAGAACATCTTGAAGATGAGATCTCAGAGAGTATAAAATTTTCTTGACCTCGAGCCTTCACTTGCTTCTGGAATGGATTATTATGACACCTTATTTCAGTTGCTCTGCATTTGATTTCTTTGAAAAATAAATTGCTCACATGCAACTATGAAGGGATAAGTAGCATGATGCACTTCACTAACTGAAGCAATACAAACAAAAGCAATGTAAAAAATATGAAAACATACATGCCTTAAGTAAGACATGCAGGGAGTGCACGAGCACTTATTCTGCAGAAAGCAAAGATAACTACTCTACGTTAACCAGAAGCAAAGGGAACTCAAACGAATCATGTAACTGGAAGGGAGAAGTAGCTTCCCTTTCTCAAAATAGGCAGCCATATGTATGATTTGGTGCTAAACATGGCTGTTATTATGAGTGAAAAACTAACAAGAGGCTGATCCTCCACCCAAATAACCAAAGCATCAAAATCAATAAAAAATACCTCCTTAAGCTGATTGACATTGGACTCCTGGAGGTGTTGATGGTGACCCTTGGTGATTTGATACTCATCCTCATGACCTGAAGTGGGCATGACCGGTCTTGGTTTCTCCCTTGGCTCCAATGAAGTAAAGTACCTGATTGGGTACGGTATGATCCAATGGATGCGCACATTGTTCTAAAATTCAACTCCAAAAATGGAGTCTTCCTACGGACCTTCCTGAAAAAAGAGGCTACTTGTATGCTAATTTTTCCTTTGTAGTGCTTATGCAAGAATTTTATCCTTTTCCTTGATGACTGGTATGTAATGTGTTTCATCTTTTTTCCCTTCCTCCTCCTATGGATAACATGGAAGATTTAGATCTTTCAACCTTGGTTCCATAGGGCCGTTGTGAAATGTAGACTGTTGTTATTGAATGTCCTCCTTTGTGACAATAGGCTCGTGCACTTGGAAGGTGCGTGATGGACGAGAAAATGATGCGATCTCTATGGGATCCTCTCCATCAAAGAAATCCTCCAAGTTAGACAGATATTCTACCTCCTTGTTTCCCTCCTACAGATGCTCGACCTTCTCCATGGTGTCCTCCAGATCTATAATTTTCTTACCATGGTTTCCTTCATCTTGGAACATGGAGTTTGAAAGCTTAAAATCTTCTTTGACATTAGAGATTGAAGGGGATGAAGTGGGAGGAAGAACTGAATGTTATTATATGGCCTACTCTGTACTTGAAACCTATGGAACTATATGGTTGTCCTCCACAACCAGAATGCACTCTTCTTATTTTGGATTTGGAGTAGCTGCTTCTTCCCTCATTTTTGCTGCATCTGAAGCTTCCATCACTTGTGGCTTGAGCTCAGCCTCCTCTATGGGTTTATCCATAAAGGGGATTTTATCAATCCCAAATCTAAGAGCCAATCTCACCAAGATTCCAATCATTTATTCTTTTCTTGGCTTTGCTTCTTACTGCTCTCCTTGACTGGAGTTTTGAGTCTCTTCCCACCATGGACTCGAGAAAGCAGGAGGAGTGGTGGGTGGGGTCTCCACTAGTTTTTTGTTTATCTGTGGTGGAGGGGAAGGTATTGATTTTGGTTGTTGTGGAGGGGGCTTGGATTTGGAAGGGAAAAGGGAAGATCAATTAAGATGGGATGGGAGACTAGAATATGGAGAAGGGAATTCAACACTAGGGGAAGCAAGAAACTAGACTCATGACACTACTATGATGATACTGATTGAGAAAAAGGAAAAGAAAATACATGAGGTGGTGGAATTACCCATTGACAAGGTTTTCTTGAACCAAGCTCGTAGGCCTCTATTTCCTCGGTCCACTGTGCAAGTTGAGGCAGAATTTCAACCATGAAGTCAAGCTTCTCCTGCAGGCTATAGTATCTTGGAGAAGGGCCTTCCCATGGACAAGATGCCCTACAACCAATTGTGAAAGCTTTCATTTGTGTTTTATCCCTTGAATGAACCATGCTAGCCTCCATCCTTTGAATCTTATCCAGCTGATCAACATTCTCCATTTGATTGTTTTCATTGTATACATACCATTGTTCCTGATATGTTTCATAGCCAAAATGGTTTTGAAATTGCTCATATGGGTAAGAATAATGCTTCTAAATCTAATCAAAATGCTGATTTAGAGGAGCTAAGAAATATATTGGGGGTGGACTACACTGCTGTTGCTGCAAATGTGAATTCCAAGATGGGAATGAAGCCACGACTACACAACTTCATGAACGGAAGAAGATGGAAGATGTGGAAAGAAGAATGGATGGAAATGGATGGAAGGAAAGTCTATAACTTAGAGAATGGGTTTTTGACTAGATGGAGTCACTAGATGTGCTTTGCATGTGCCTCCAAAGGCTGAATCTCACCAAGAACACATCAAATTGATGAAATGAAGTGGTAAGGTGCTCCAAACCTGTCCCACCAGGCATGCCAGAACTATTGATGCGGTCGCACAGTGACTTAATATTTGCTGCTTGATAATGATACACCTTGGAAAGATGAGATAATCTAACTCCAATGTCCCACTGGGCATGCCAGAATTGTTGATGTGGTCGCACAGTGGCTTAAGATTTGTTGTTTGATAACGAGACACCTTGGAAAGATGAGAGAATATAACTCCATTGTATCATCAGGCATGCCATAACTGTTGATATGAAATTATAGCACCCTCAAATAGAATTAGATGTGAGTGGGGCATTTGGTGTGATTTGTGTAACATTGGATCATCTCTCAAGCTGTGGGACTTGCGGGCTTGAGATGAACCTCCAGAGAAAGTTGGTTCTTTCTCCTAAACTACCTGCCACAATATACTCTAATGAAGGAAAACTATCTAGTCCTAATCTAACTTTCCAAGGGACCAGGGAGACAGAGAGAATAAAAAGAAAGCCTACACTAAAGAGGTGATACACCAAAAAATGAGGTAGCTGATCACAAATCCAACTGCTTGAAATAGAGAGAGGTGAGTAATGGAGAGGATGGACAAGATGCATCATAGAACAAAGATAAAGTTCACATAGAACACCACTTAAAACCTATTAAACACATCTCCCAAAACCTGCAATAGGCATCAAAGATATGCACAACATACCCTGCAATGATGAGGTAAGAAGAGACAATAAAATAAGCAAAGGATGGACAAAATCCATCACGAAATAGTTATATTTTTAAGTTTTATAACCTCTTGTTTCAGGTTGTTTATATATTTCTTCACTATTTTTTCCTTTTCTATAATGTTAGAAATATCTTTAAAGTTAACAAATAAATAAATTAAGGCATGATTAATGTTACATCTAAGAGTTGGGGTCAAAGTATTATGTATCTATGAAGTAATTACATCTTTTTTATCTTCCTCCAAGGATCCTATAGCCATATTTAGTGACTTCCAACACATTTAATGGATTAAAGGATGGTTCTCTCTCTCTCTCTCTCTCTCTCTCTCTCTCTCTCTCTCTCTCTCTCTCTCTCTTCATCTTTTCCTCAACATGATCATAACATCCTCCTCTATCTTTACCAAGATATCTTTTCTATGTCTCTTTATTTGACTAATTTTTACCTTATGTAGTTTCTTTTCTTGTTGTAGACTATCAACACATTAAGAGGCTAATACTGTTAGGAAATCATTGTTTAGTGTTCACATTAGAAGTGTATTTGATATTTACTGTAGAGTAAATAATACTTATGGTTATATTGTTAATTGGGTTATTTGTGATACTCTTGTGGTTGCAACAATATTATGTACATTGGTTACGGAAAATATTTGAGGGGTGATTTATTATAGCAGCCTCCTTAATTATAGGAGTTACATCCATCTATAATTGTATAGTGTCCCTTATGAAATAATATAGAAGATAGATTATTACTATGTTACATTTATATAAGTCTGGTCCAAATATTTCATCAGGTATCAAAGTTGTGTCTGATCCTATCTAATGGAAGATTAATTAATTTTTTAGGGGCATACATGTTTCTATTCACTCCTATCTATTATAGCTCTATGAATAGTTTGTCTGTTTAGGAAGATTGATTTGTGAGACTAGTTTATATAACTGTAACTCGTGTGTTTTGTAAGGAGATATATATTTTTTGTGTTTATAAATTCACAAATAAACATTTGGGCCTACTTAGTCCTATTACCATGCATAGGTGATCTCAATCAACATTATGGATTGTTAAGTGGTGGTCAAAACTACTCACCTTTTTGAGATCCGGGATTGATTTGGTGACAATCCTGTTTATGTCGTGTTGATTAAGTTGTGCAAAGTATAGAGAGTACAAACTATAGGCATCTTCTAGATCCACGAAAATCATTAGTTCTATCCTAGGACGTAACAGATCATAATAAAGTGTTAAGAGCATGTCATTTCAGTGAATGAAATCTTCATTAACTAATTGGTATCCATGTATCAACTATACTCTCTCCTCAAATCTTGTGGATGTTTCCAATTCAGCAAAGGTATGTTATTTTACAAAATTTGAGTTTTATGTTGCTACGTGTGAAAGTCTATTGACACATCACTCTCATCATCAGAAGGTGTCAAATTTGCATCTCAACTTTTTTGTGTTTTCTATCAGACATTTCAGTCAGATCCATGAGATCCTTATAAAAGAATCATATTCATTCCCACCTTCATGCAACAAATATTCTCATGTGTTTATGCTTTAAACTCAACAGATGTGTTACACTAATTTTTGGCAATATCTTTCCAATGAAAACATGTGCAGATAAGAAAGGATAACATTTTATTTGAATAGTGATATTGAATCTCCATCATTCACGATGATAATATATAATAGGATTTGGTTTCGTAGATGGGATTCTAATCTTGCATTGTAAAACATCAAGTCTTTATGCCTTGCAAGTAAAGTGAGTCAATTAACATTTTATTTCTTAGAATTTTGTGTTAATAAACAATAATTTATTAGTCTTTCTAAGTGAAGGATCAATCAATATGGGAAAGTCACCAGTCACTTTTTCTTTTAAAATTATAGAAACATTTATATGTGTCATAGTGTTATTGTCTTCTTAGAGTCAAAAGTATATGTCAAAAAGATCTTTTATGTGTCAATAGTCTTTTTGATGTTATTAGTGCATTAAAAACTTTTAGGTGTTTTTTTAAATGCATAAGCATTGTAAGTTTGTATATCATAATTTTTTTCAATTCCAAAAATTCAAAATGGTTAAAATTATTCAAATAATTTGTGTTGTCCATAATGTTATTGTGTTATTAGTCTCATTAGTAGAGTTAAAATATTGTAAAATTAAAAAAAAAAAAACCTTACAGACGCATTTTTCGATGTTACCTCATGTTTGGAAAATAAATGATTTCACTTTGTGAAGGGAATAATAAACAATGTGGAAATCATTTTGAGCATTGTGGCTGCATTCCGCTAAGGTAGAAACATTACACTGGAGGATGGAGGCATCGAAGGTAGAAGGTTAATAAGTGACCTCTTATCAGTCACCAATGATGTGGCCGCACCAAGATGTGGTGACAATTTTTTATCAGTTTTCTTTCAATATTTGATTTCAAGTGTGCTTCTTTTTCGGAGTTACCATTTTATGTTGACTAAGTGAAAAATTCACACTGAGGGGGTAACACGGTCTCAATGTTTCATTTCCTTTTCTTTAATTTCAAGTTTTTATTCAATGAGAAGTATTTCCTACATAATTTCATGGAGAAAAAACATAGAGGACCTATGAAATCCCAAGAAAAAGAAACATCATGATATTTGGGTTGTTGATTGTCCTGTAAAACCATCTGTATGTTTTGGGTTGTTGGTTTTCCTGTAAAACCATTTATATGTTTTGGGATGTTGGTTTTCTTGCAAAAACATCCTTGTGTGTTGTTACCTGTCCTTGGAAAACCATCCTTGTTAAGGTTGTTGGTTGTCTTAAAAAACCATCAAAATCATAAGGATGCATGAGCAACAAGTTGCAAAATAAGTGGGATTGTTTTTATCCCATGTTCACAGTAAGGGGGGGAATCTTAGGAAATCTTTCTTTAGTGTTCACATTTGAGGCGTATTTGATATTTATAGTAGAGTAAATTATACTTACAGTTATATTTTTACTTGGGTTTTTTGTAATAATGTTGTGGTTGTAACAATATTATGTACATTGGTTACAATAATATTTTGAGGGGTGATTTTTTATAACAACCTCATTAATTATAGGAGTTGCATCCCTATATAATTTTATTGTCTCTCGTATGAAATAAAATAGAAGATAGATTATTACTATGTTACATTTTTGTAAGTCTAGTCCAAATATGTCATATACGAAGGGGTTTTTTATTTAGTGACCAACTATTGCTTTTTCCACTGCTACTTTATTAATTCAGCCTACTCTTTTGTTGATTCTTCCAATGTAATAAATGTGCATAGCATCAATGCTACTGACTCCATAATTTCTGAAACAATAACTATAATGTATCTATGGTCCACCCTAACTATTAACATGTGTTACTTAATAACATGCACGCTTAAAAACATCGGAAAAACAAAAATAAAACTACTCTAAGAATTTTTTTTATTAAAGATAAAAGGTTTTGGAGGGACCTTTACCCAAAAGTACATCAAAAGGCTCAAAAAACAAAATATTAAATGTTTAGCAGTGTGTTTTTTTTATCCATGGGGGCCACATCCCAACCAGAAGACAAAAACCTAAGGCATGGGCCATCTTCCTACAAACAACCCTACTACAAACCAAAAAAACAATACTGCAACTAAAAAACAACCCCACAAGAAACAAAGATACAAAGGCACTAACTAATAGATTTGTTCTACACCTTTACAGAAATTCTGAGTGATTTTTGAAGATTCAATGTAGTAGCAATAGTGGGGTCCCATTTAGAAGCCTTAAACATCTTTGTGATCTTGTCATTCTTCCATGTAGAGGGAAGAATGCTGATGATGTCACAAATTTGGCAAATATGAACTTGCATGAGGTCGAGAACAACTCTGTGAATGGAAAGGTAGTTGTGTTTTTCCTTGAGGTCTGTGAGCTTGGTGAAAAAAGTGGTGATTTCCTCTCTCAGGTAGGGGATAGTGCCAGGAACATGGTCCTTAATAGTAGACTTAAGAAGAAAATCTACATTTTCCTCCAGATTTTTCATTGTCTCATCTTGAAAATTGATTTTTTCTCCAGCATAGAGGAGGTGTCTTGAACAAGAGCATTAACAAGAATGGAAGTGGGGGGCTATCCTCAACCATGATTTCTTTTTCTTTCATACTTCTGTGAAGAATCCTTTGAGGAGGTAGTTCAAAGACAAAGTCATAGTACAAGGGATTCTTAGAGAAGATTCGGGGTTACTGGGGAGGAGGGGCTAAAGGGGGAGAATGGTCAATGGCTATAACATCCATAATGTACTGATTAATGAGAAATATGACCCCTTGATGAAGAGGAATTTTCCTATTACGATCCTTTACCTTCAGAATTGATTTTTCCATTAAATGCAAAATATAGTATGAGAGAATCACCTTAATCTCATTCTAGAATTAGTTTATTAGGAATAGGTGGTGCAAATGAATGGTGGAAAATATTCCTTCAATTGTGATATAATGTTCAAACCATCATTCGGGTGACTCCATGAAATGGTTGTGGGATAGAGGCATAGAATATGCCTTTCTTATTAATTTCGATGTTCTTGCCTTCATCTAGGAAAACCCTTTCCTCAGCTTCTCTATCAAACTTGTTCCCATCCATGCTCAAGCCAGTGATAAATGTAATGAACCTCTCAGAGCTAGTGAAATTTTTTCCTCTAACATTAATAGTCCTATCTTTCTAGTTCTCTACAAATTATAGAGAAATATGTTGGTCATGCCATTTAATCCTTTATATAAAATCTATAAAAATGTCAGTATTAATGGATTCTTATAGTTCAACATTTTCCTTCCAATGTGGATCAAATATCGGATCAACTCTACATGGGGATCCTCCCATTGTTGTAAATTAAAATGGGCTGAGTTGAAAACAACAACACATAGTTCCACTAGCATCCCTCTGATATCTTGTATACCTAGAAGTTGTAGAGATGGAACTTGAGACCTTACAAGGATCTTGCTTGAAATGAAAAAGGCTCTCAAATTTTAGAGTAATGAGGGAATAAGTTTGAATGAGAAAAATTTGCCTCACAAATCTAGAGAGGGAATTCCACATGTGTAGGATCCGAAAACTTAGAAGTAATGATGGGTGAATTTGCTTCATTAGTGATGATGTGTCTAACTTCATGGGGAGTGTCCTGGAAATCATACCATTCTTTTTAATTATTAATGCAGACCCCCACATGTGCTAATAAATCCACAGATATATTCCCCTCTCTAAACACATGTTTGAAAATGATGTTTAGTCCATTGCATAAGGTTTGGGCTTCAATTATGAACTCTCTAATGGTCCAACTCAGAGCTTGGGACTTAGAAATATTGTTGATAATGTTCATTGAGTCACCTTCTATGATGATATTTCCCACATTGAGGTTCCTACCTATTCTGATTCCCTAGAGAGTAGCTAGGGCATCAGAGTAGTGATTAGTTTTTTTACCCATGGGACCAACGTATGCTGCAATTAGATGACCCTTATGATTTCTGATGAGTCTGACACCACCTGCTATACTAGGGTTACCCTTAGAGGCACCGTCAAATTTCAGCTTAAACCAACCTTCAGAAGGGGGAATCCAATTCTCAAGTGACCTTTTAATGCTAGGGATGGGTGTATATAGTTGTTGAATATCAATGTTCCAGGCCTTGAGGCATCTTTCTTCCTCCTGAGGATACAAACCTTTTTTGGGGGGTTTGAATTTTTGAATGTTTTCTTTGGAAGCCACCATGATTTCATTTAGAATACTTTTGATGGTCCTATTAGATCCTCTAAAGATGATTGAGTTTCGAGATTTCCAAATTATCTAGATGGTGTGTGGGAAAATGATTCTCCAAAGTCTATGAAGGAGTGCATGTTTAAAAGGAGGCTTTTATTACCATCAGGATTGAATAATATCCTCTAGGAAAGACCAACTAACATCAAAATTGTTGAAAATGAGCTTCCATAGAGAGTTAGCAAAAAGACAATACAGAAGAAGATACTGAATGGTCTCATTGTCCTTTTTGCAGTGATAACATCTATTAGACATGGTAGAACCTCTTTTAATAATATTAGCAATGGTGAGAATTCCTTTATTTAGCACAAACTAGAGAAATTAGTTTATTTTAGGGGTAATCTCTTTGAACGAGAATTTTTCGTAGGGGAAATTGCTAGCAAGCTCATTAGCATAGAGTTGGTACCCCAATTTCATCGAATAATTGTCATCAAAGGAAAGAACCCAGGTGAATTCATCTTGAGACTGGATTTGGATAATTGGAATATGACTCAGTGTGTTTCGGAGGTCTTAAAAAATCTCCATGGTGTTAGGTAAAATAGCCTCCATATTTTTCCAATGTAGTTTACCTTCAGTGTTTTGGATGTAGTCATTGACCTACCATCCTACACTTGTACTGAGGTTGTTTTTAAGATGCTCTCAATGTGCATTATTTTTAAGAGTGTTAAATCATCGCATATTTCCTTCCAAAATTTGATGTTCTCTCCCATTCCTAGGGTCCATTTACATTCTGAAGCAATCTATTTTCTTATCTTAACCAAGTTTTTCCAGAAAATTGATCCCAAGGTATGGTTGATCTAATTGAAACAGTCCATTACACTTCCTTGGTTTAAATACTTTTCTTTAATGATATTGTCGCATGGGTGTTCCTCTTTAACAAGTCTCCATCCTATTTTAGAAATAAGTGCAACATTCATAATGTGGATTTTTTTAATGACAATACCTCCTGCGCTCTTGTTGTCATGGGCCTCATCCCATGCAACCAAGTGTATCCTATTCTTCTCTTATGTTCCTTTCCAGAGAATTTTTGTTTGGATTCTCTCTATTTTATCAATGATAGCTGCTGGAATAAAGAATAGGGACATAATGTAGATCAAAAAAAATTGAAGATTGTTTTTAATAACGAGGCATTTCCCTGCACTAGAGAGGATTGAACCCTTCCAGCTAGTAAGCTTTCTTTGGAATATGTCCAACAAAGCATTCCAAACACTCATATGCACCTTATTTGTTCCTAGAAGAATCCCAAGGTATGTGGTAGACAAAGAGTTGATCTCACAACAAAGAATCTACACAATTTTCATTTTCCTTACTGGAGGAGTGTTGAAGAAGTACAAAGAACTTTTATCAAATTTAATTTGTTATCTAGATGCCTCTACATAGAACTGAAGAATATGCTTCATATTTTTGGCTTTCAGAATAGAGGCTAGAAGGAGGAGGATAACAACATCAGCAACCTATTGGTGTGAGACCATGATATCAAAGGTTGAGGGCTTAAAACCTTGAAGATAACCTAGGGAAACATCATGGTTGATGATACGACTGAGAGTGTCTGCCATGATGATAAAAAGAATGGAAGAGATTGGTTCTCCTTGACGGATACCCCTAATGCATGGAAATAATCCCACCGAACTTCCATCGATGATCACTTAGAATGTGGGAGAAGAAATAAAGCTCTAAATTAACCTTCTGAAATTACCATCAAATCCAAATTTCTCCAAAACTTTATCGAGGAAGTACCAAGAAACTCTTTCAAAGGCTTTCCTCATGTCCAACTTTAAAACCATTCTTTCCTTTTTGCTGTTCTCCATCGAGTGTATGGTTTCATTTACCATGACAACCACATATTGGATAAGTCTTCCTTTTACAAAGCCCACCTTTTGAATAGAAATGATGCGAGGGAGAAAAGGATGAATCTTGGATGTTATTTTTGGGATCATGAATATAAAGGTGTTATTGATTTATTTAAGAATCCTACCTGTCGTGAAGAAATCATTAACTTCTTTGAGCGGATCATACAAACAAATATCCTAGCATCTTTGATAGAAAAAGGCAAAAAATCCATCTGGCCTTAGGGATTTGTCTCCCTCCATAGTAAAAACTAATTTTTGAATCTCCTCTAAGGTGGCTGGTTTAGAGAGAGTATGAAACTCTTTTGGATTTACTAGATTGTTTGGTATGGATTCCAACAACATGTTAGTAGCTTCATGAGACAAATAAGGAGTGTCATTTAGCAAATTATTGTAGAAATTAACATCTTCCTCTTTGATACAATTTGGATTTTAATTAGTCTCACCATTTTGTTTAGTTACTTGAGTGATTTTACTATGGACCCTATGCTATAAAGCTATCATGTGCAAGTATTTTGTGTTTCGGTCACCTTCTTTAAGAAATATTGCTCTTGACTTAAGCCTCTAGAAATATTCTTCCCTTGCACAAATGGTATGGTATTTAGCTAAAAGGGTTTTTTTCCAGACATAATCTTCTTGACTCATCCCCAAGGCAGCAACTTTCTTTTCCAATTCTTCAATATATTCTTTGATCTATTTTTTCTAGGTAAAGATGTTACCGAAGACTTCTTTATTCTAGGCCCTCATTTTCCTTTTGATATTTTTGAGTTTCTAAACAAATCTATATTGAGTTGTTTCCTCAACTTGAATCCTCCACCATTCGTTAATTATTTCTAGAAAATTTGGATGGTCGAACCAAATTTTTCAAATTTAAATGAGGACTGTGCAGGTCTCTCAGTATTCAATATATTCAAGACAATGGGGTTGTGATCCGAGGCGATTCTGGGAAGAGAGGAGAGATGAAAATATTGACTAATGAGCCACTCATCTAAGATGAGAGCTCTATCTAGACAAACTTGTATGAGATTATTTCCAAGTCTCTTATTTGACCAAGTAAAAGGGTTGTCATGGATTTCAAGATCTGTCAGGTTAGCTTGAGCTATGATGTCAGTTAAGTAATCCATCCTAGTTGTGTGGTTAGAAGCTCCGCCTTTTTTTCTCCAGTGGAAAGAGAAGTAAAATCCCCCATGAGCAGCTAAGTCAGCTAGGGCATGTGCTTTGAAATTTTTGTAGATCTTTCCAAAGCTACCTTCTACCATGTAAAGTATTATGAACATAAAAGACTGAGAAGATCCAAAAAAAATTGTTATCCAGGGTATGGAAGGGGAGAGAAAGGTGGGAATGAGAAGAAAGAATAGTCTTACCAATTAGCTTATTAGGGTCCCAGAAGACAACTATACCTCATAAGGCTCCTTTTGAATCAACCACAACCCACTCTACCTTTTTCCATACATTCTTGCAAAAATCTTTCAAAATATCAAAACCCATTTTAGTTTCTTGAATGGCCATAATGGAAAAATTGAAATTCCTTCTTAGATCTTAAAGAGTGTGTTTATTTCCACTACCATTAAGGCCTCTTATGTTCCAAGAAACAATCTTCATTAAAAAAAATGTGGAGAGGAGTGGATCACATGGTCTAGTGAAGACTGAGTGCCATCCGCATCACTTTATTGATCTCCCTTTTTATTTGATCATTTTCACAGGGTCTTCCTTTTGTTGTGTTAGCACCTGTATTTTCTTGTCACCCTTGAAGTGGAGGCTTACCAGCTACCAGGAGACTTTTTCTTTACAAAAAAAAGGCGTCTGGTATATTTTCATAGCCTTTGGATTTTTTATTTTTTCTGCAAACTAGAGTAAACTCAAGGGATTTTGTAGATTCCTTCAAAATGGGACTCCTCACCAAAGTGAGCTCCCCTTCCTTCTTATCTAGACTGGGGGAATTCTGTAGTCCTTTAATAATCTTCTTTAAGGGTGGAGAAGGTGAAGCTACGAAGCTGTTGAGGTACTGTGGTGAAGAATCTTCAACATGAAAGCTGCAAATACTTTCTCCTCCTTCATGTAAAGCAGGCTCATGATCAAGACTATATTGGTAATTGGATTTATCGGTGTCAAGTATAGGAATAGGTTATTCAAGAGTTTTAGAAGGGGTGCATTTAGGATTCAAAGGCTTGGCTTCAATATGGATCATAGGAAAAATTGTTTCATCTCGAAAAGGTTGTTCTAGAGCTGCAGAAGGGGTGCCTTTCGGATTCAACTGCTTGAATTCAATATGGATCTTAGGAAAAATTGTTTCATCTCAAACAGGTTGTTATAGAGCTACGAAATGAGTGCCTTTAGGAGTCAATGGATCCACATCAAGAGGGTTCTTAGATATTTGTTTCTTCTTAAATAGGATTTAGACTCATCTCTGTATTTTGTCCTCCAACACAAGGTTGAAGCAACACCTTAACTGTTTGAATTTCTTCCTCAACCAGAAGACTAAGGTTAAAAAATTCTCCCTAGTCCTTTAGATTTGAATATTCCAAAGGTAGATCCTCTTTCTTGGCCAGAGTCTCGAGATCCCATAGTGTTCTTTGAACCAGTTGCATTTTAATGGGAGTTTTAAAGACTTTTTCCTGTGGCTTATCTCCCTTTTTTGTTTGATTCTCATCCTTTTTAGTATTCTTGTTGTTTTTAGTGGGAAATTTTGTAGTGGGACATTTTCTATTGAAATTTCCTAACTTGTGGCATTTGGCACAACTCATCTGAAAGGATTCATAGATCATAGCTTGAGTCCAAGGATCAAGTTTTATTTAAAGCAAGATCTGATCAAGAAGCTCTTGTTCCATGTTTGAAGAGACACAAAAGTGGGCATACTCTAATCTTGATATGTTTCTTGTTGAATTGTCAGGACCAATGGGGGATCTAATTAATCTAGCAATTTTTATCAGAATCTCATCATCCCAGAACTGTAGAGGGAGTCATGGGAGCTAACACCAAAGGGGGATAGTGTTGATATTTTATTTGAATGGATCAAATCCAGGGTACTAGTACTTTATGAATAGGCCCATGTTTCCAAGGCACCAATGTGCCCCCAACAAAACAACATCCATGTCTTCTAGAGCAATAAAATTAAAAAAGAAAAATCCATTTGACATAGAAGAGACAGTTACATCCCTAAGAGGACACCATTTTCTTAAAACCCATCTCTTAACCACATCAATAGTGGATCTAGATAAAAAAAACTTACCCATCAGCGCCATTTGAATCTTTTGGATTGCTCTATTCAGGTAGATCTCTAAAATATTGATGTGATGTATGCCTTTCTCATCCTTTGAGCTTGGAAAAATGGCAAGGGCCAGGGGGCATTAGTTGTTTTGGGGTCCACATTCTATCCCAAGTCCTTTTTGAAAATTCCCAACCATGTGCCTGGTCTGGTCAGTATGGGGAAAAATTTTCTAGAAAGATTCACATTATTTGTCCCCACTTCTTTGTGACCCACAATTTTAAGTGGTGAAGCCTCTGACCTTGCTTTGGATATCCTGACAGATTCAGGTTCTTCCTTGTTAGTCACTTCGGGTCCCTTAAGTCAAGGTAATGTAAGAATCTCTGAAGCCACAGGTATTTCAGGAGGTCTTGTAGCCATTCGATGATTCTCAGGTTTCTTCAAAGTGTCGTCATGGTGGCTAAAATTCAAAATTTCAGCCGTTAGAAGAGAAGAACCTTGGACTCTTATAAGTTATCACCAACACGAAAAAATACTATTTTAGAAACACCTTTTCTAAAAACTCAAAAACATTCACTAAAGAAGACATTTTTTACAGAACTAGAAGTGTTTCTTACTGAAAAACACTTGTAGTTTGGAATAGATAGTTGTCTCTATAAATAATAGAAATCCAAATACATGAAAACTAAAAAACCCACCTAATATTTTTTCCCAAAACTAATAGTTCTGGAACATGCTACAAGCACCCCCTTGAAAATTCATATCAATTAATGAATTGAAAATATATAAATTGTGAAGGTGCAAGGGATATTATTTGATGTATTCCCCTATAATAAATACTCAAAAACAATTTCATGTGATTTGAAATAAATTTGTTTCTGAGTTCAAGTGATGCAAGTTCTAACATCTATATATATTAAGAAACCAAAAAAACTCATATCCTTCTAAAATGATAACATAGGAAAAAAGAAAACTATATTTGTTCACTGTTGGATAACACTTGCAACTCAACATACATTGCGAGAAAATAATAGAGTTTCTAGATATTTGATGAAAAATTAATGCACGATAAATTATAGAAATTGAAATAACTAACAATAAGATGCAATATGATCAAGAACTCACAAGGAAAGAATGGATCCAAATCAACTCAATGCTCCATATGTTCTATATACCATGATATATATTGATGCAAGTCATGTACATATAGGACGTGAATGTGTAACCTCCTTCTACATCAATGGGGAATAACTCTCACTAACCGATACTAGAAGTAGATTTGAATCCACACAACAAGTAGGATAACTCAACCGAAATGGTAAGTTAACTCAACACAATTACTAAAATTAAGCAAGCATATCCCATGAGTGTAGGAAATATCGAAGTAAATAAAAAAATATAAAGAAAATAAATATCCTACACTAACACCCCCCATAAGCACAACTTAGGTGGGAATTGAAAAGGAAAGCGGGTCTTGACAATAAGGCCTGATGAAGTACCCACGTCTAATGGAAATATCTCATAAAGTGAAGAAAGGGAAAAAACCCAATGGGAAAAAACTCCTCCAAAAATATAGAAATGAAGAAGTGAAGAAGGCTAGAAGCCCCTCCCAAAGATGATGAAGTTGTTGATGTGAATATAAGAATTGGGTCCTGGCAAGAAGGCCATGTTAAGTACCCAAGTACATAAAAATGAAATGGGAATAAATAAGAAAACCCAATAGGAATCCAAAATTGGATGAGGAATTTATAAATAATCTCCAAAAAGTAGAACTTGCTCCAAATATTTCCCTCTAATTAGCAAAACTTGCATGAACAAATATGTCCAGTATTGTTTTAAATCCATTGGTTGGCCAAACGGGCACAAAATAACAGAGGACAAAGTTGGCACTACAGAGGAATGGAGAAGTTGTGTGAACATGCCATGCTCAAATAGTACTACAAGAATTCACAACTGCTACAAGAAATACAAAATGATCTTCAATATGGGTTCCAGTGACAGGTGCCTTTTCAGATACCCATTTACAATGCATGTACAAAATTCTTCTCAAGAGAAACACATGCACTAAATGTGCTTATTGCAGAAAGAAGAAATGAAAAAAATAATTCATACTAGGGGGTTTAGTCTCCTACCATATTGGGCCCCATCCTCCAATCTTCAAAATAGATTTCTGGAAAATGAACCAAGTGATCATCGTCTTCTTCATCATCCATTGCAATAAGCCCCCAAAAAGTGACACTTTACAACGTAGCACGTTTACAAAAATAAATATAACCACCACGAAGAGTGTAAGAAAACATGCAGTTTTTACCATAGCCACGCTCAAATCTGAGCTACTGGTCAAAATTTATAGCAAAAAACGTTTCCCGTAACTAATGGCTCAGATTGTGAGTGGTAATTGGCCTCCTGCCAACTCAGACTTCACCCTTCGTCGTCATCAGGTGAAGATACAAGTTTAATTAAACACTTTGTTCCTTCTTCTGAAGCATTTTTTTCCAAATGACATTGTTTTCCAAAAAAGAAAATAATGCTAGGTTTTGAAATAACTTTAGAGTCAAAATTGGAGATAATTACAATAAAATAAAATTCCAGACTAGCAAGGGCACATTAGAGGTAAGGAAAACATACCAGGGGTCAAGGGGAAAACCCATGTCAAAACTGAATGTTTACGCTGCCCAACGGTCTGTAGAGCTCCTAAACCAGTAGAAAATGAGCCTAAACAGAAAAAATGCCCCTCCAAACTGCAAAAACGTGGCTCCAAACAATAAAATGCCCTTCACACAGCAAAACCACCTCTCCAGACTGCAAAAATGTGGCTCCAAATGACAAAAACAATGTTTACACAACAAAAAATCCCCTCTATATTGCAAAACCGTGGCTCCAAACAGGAAAAAATCCCTTCACATAGCAAAAAACGTGGTGTAATTTCCTGTCACGATACGCCATCAGGAAATGGGTAACTACTTTCACAAGACCCCTCTCATCTTCGTGTTATCAACTGCATTCATGGGAACTTGAGCTTGAATTTCATTCGATGACAAGATTATACTCATGGTTGCAATCATTCCTTGATACAAGAAAAATCATGATAGTAAGTCACCAATTAAGTAAAACTAAGAAAGGAAAAGTATGAATTTAAAATTAAACAAAATAAAATAAGATATATATAAAGGGGAGGGGATAAAAAGGTTTTTTTAAATCATTGGTTAGTGAATAGAGTAGATAGCTCCACATCAAGGCACGTAGGTTAGATTTCTCGGGGAGGTGTGCAAGCATGGTGTTAAAGGTGTGTGAGTTGGGACGTAAGTTGATAGAGCATGGAAGTGATGCATCCTAAATGCCTTTTTAGACCTGTTAATTTCCTTACATAATAATACAAGCACTTTATTTTGAGATCCCGAGGTGTTAACCATGGTGAAACCCGAGTTAATGATGTAGATTTAACAATATTTGAATAGTTGCAGCGAGTACAAAAGTGGAGCATTGTTTTACTAACAATGATAAAATAGAGGTACAATGCTCCCATAGTTAAATAAACAGAACGTTACAAGAAACGATGCTACACAAAGCTCCTGTTAATGGCCATCCTAAAATTGTTCCATTGTGGGTTGAACCAAATCTACACTCAAAGATAAATATGTAACCTGAGTATCTTCTCATTTTTCTATATAAAAATTGATTGAGCATGATCGCTACCTATATCTAAGGTGGGTTCGAACTCTCTGGGAAGACATACTACCTGTCGTTGGCTTGTTTGATGTATACAAAAGAAAAAGAAGACGATTGAGTAATAGGAGTTGTATTCAGAATTTTTGTCTAGTTGTATTGATTTTTCTTCTTCTTCTTATGTGTACTTGTGTTGCATGCACTGTAAATTTTGTAGGACCATCCTCAGGGTAGATAACTACCACTTAGTTTTTTACTCCTTATCTTTATTACGAGTAGTTTGTTGTATTGATTAATACATTGGAAGTGCCCTCCCTATTATTCCACATATGTCTTGCAAGACTTGTCTTTATCACTTTACCTCTATGTGAAACAATTTATTTATCCTTTCCATTCCCCCTACCAATGCTATATCGTATTTTTTAAAAAATGGATTCTTATTTCTGTTATGGTGGCTGGGGCATCCTCTTAAATGATGAGGTTTGAAAACTGTAGATGTAACAGAAGGGAGATGGATTCTTTATAAAAGGCATGAAGATTGTTTTGTTATTATTTGTTGTTTTCCAGGGGATGCCTCAGGGAGAGATTAACATGCCCCTGCGCCAAGTATGTAAATAGTTTGATTAAAAAAAGATAGGAAGAAATAAACTCCGTGGAGTGTAAGGATTGCATGTTGTTCACCCATCAAATTGTAATGGAAAGTGATATTTTCAGATGTATGGAAAATTTGTATGAAAAAGGGATAGGAGCATATAAAATGCAAATGGTTATGTTTTTTTAAGGCTTAAGAAACTTCCAAGTAAATGTTATGGCACATGCCCAAATAAATCAGTTTCATTTTCCTAGTACCTCTTTGGTTGTGTTTGAATAAAGCATTGGAGTAGTTGAAAGGACCATGTGTATGCATTGGTGTCGGGTTTGGTTTTTTGGAGGAAATGCTAATTTTGTATTATATCTCATATCGTGACTTCAGTTAAACTATGGCTAGCTTTTAGTTTTTTGGAGATCATCATTCTTGGTCTCATGGTTTTTACTTCCTAAATGTGTTAAGATGATGCAATCTTGTTGAATGCGGGGATTGCGAGTTTTGCATGAAAAGGTATGGTTTTCCCCTTTTCGCTTGCACTAAATTTTGTTTCATCATTTCTAGATTTTTAAAATTAAATGTAGAATGATAGAGAATGTAATTCCAACAATTGACAAAATCTTACCTTGACGTGAACTGTTGAAACATAAAAAAAAGATTTCAAAATTCATGCACATGGAGTGCCACACCGAAACGTACCACAAAACCAAAACTCTTTTCATGACGCTTGGTAAAATAGAACACCTTAGGGAACCTTAACCGAGTTTTTTGAAATTATTTACGGCACTTGCAATTCATATTCATAAACCCCTTTAAATTATCAGTCACTTAACTAAAAGGAATGATAAGAAGATTATTCCAAGAACGATCTTAGATGATAATAGCACAACACATTAGATTTAGAAAATAGAAGAGCTAAAATACCATATATGGAAATCCATAATAATCCATAATGCTCAATACATTATAACACAATGACTTGAAATACTCAATAAGAAAGATGTACGTATAGGAGGAGGGAAGTGTAACTACTACCTAAACCAGTGGTGAAGAAATCCCACTAACTGATATTGGTAGTTAAGTTAACTCCAAAATACTAGTAAGCTAACTCCACACAACTAGTACACCTAAGAAAGCTAACCCAAAAAGTGTAGGGCTAACACAAGTGTAAGAATTATCCTAATAAATAATTAATAGGATAAATAATAACCTACACTAAAACCCTCTTGTGAGCATAGCTTAGGTGGGCGAAAAAGAAGGTGGGTCCCAGAAAAAAGGCTTGATGAGGTACCCACATATAATAACTGGGAAAATTAGACACCGCAAGGAACCCAAAACAAGTAATAACAATGTAGAGAGAGAAAAGTGTCATCGCAAGATATCCTCATAAGCTTGGCTCCAAAAACTCGTATAATGCTGAAGAAGTATGGTGCACACTATGGTTTAAATCCACTACTCGATCATAGAACTAAAAAAAAAAGACACTGGGATTCACCAAAATAGCTCCATGTAAGGAGACTATCACTGGAGTGATGTCAAAAATGCAAAAAAAACACCAAACATAATTTCATCAACTGCTACAAATAGGTCTGCCACGATCCAAGAACAACCAAGGAAGCAAGGTAAGGATATTAGATCCAAATAAATAGGAGTGCCATGATCCAAGAAAAATCAAGGTAACAAGGCAAGGACAAAAAATATGAAGAAGCAAGATCAATTGCTATGAATAGGTGTGTCATGATCCAAGAACAATAACCAAGGCAACAAGGCAAGGACACAAGATCCAAATAAATATGAGTGCCACGATCCAATAAAATTCAAAGATATGAAATGCAAAGAATCAGTATCAACACCACACCCTCCCATACTGTTGAATGCGTAGAGTGATACCACAGATCTGTATGAGTTTCCAAAATCAACTATTCGAACACTGAAAAACTAACACTGGGCTTCACTAGAATAGCTCCCCCACAAGAGAGATTGTTTACATGCAAAGAAAAAGATAAAAAATATAGATCTAAAATATCTCAAAAAATAAGAGAGATATAAATGTATACACACATAGATATAAGAATGTAACACCCAAAAGTTTAGGACGTTGGGCTCAACCGAAATTACATCCACAAGTGATTACAACACCCTCCCAAATTTGTCACTTTATAATTGAGTGCATGTAAATATTACAATAAGTAACAATACCTTTTGCATTTGAAATATGTGTATAAAATATTCACCAATGCGTAGATCTTAAAAATACACAATTTCAAAAAAAAAATCACCTTAATATGAGCTATGGATCAAAAGTTATGAGCTCTAGAAGGTTTTGCTATTAAAATAATATTTTAATGCTGATCTATTTTTTAAAAGGTACACGTGACACCAAAATGTCCAAAGGGTAAAAGAGTGCATCTACACAATACATGCTTACAACTAAAGGATAAAATCTTGTGCCCAAAACCTAAATGTCCAAAGGGTAAATCATTGCATTCAGAGGGTACACGTCAATATCCAATGGATAAAAGAATGCACCAAAAGGGTATAGATCTGCATCTAGTGGATAAAAGATTGCATCCAAAACATAAATATCTAGAGGGTAAAAGAATGCATCCATAAGGTACACGCTTATATCCATTGGATAAAAGAATGCACCGGAGGGTACAGATCTACGTCAAGTGGATAAGAATGCATCCAAAACATAAATATCTAGAGGGTAAAAGAATGCATCCGGAAGGTACATGTTTATATCCAGTGGATAAAAGAATGCACCTAGAGGGTACAGATCTATGTCCAGTGGATAAAAGAATGCATAAAAAAATAGAAATATCCATAGGGTAAAAGAATGCATCTGGAAGGTATAGGCTTATATCCAATGGATAAAAGAATGCACCCCAAGGGTATAGATTTGCATCCAGTGGATAAAATACTGCATCTAAAACAAAAATATCCATATGGTAAAATAATGAATCTGGAAGGTACAAGCTTATATACAATGGATAAAAGAATGCAACCAAAAATTACAATTGTTAATACACACTTTGACTGTAAATATCTCTTTTTATGGCACATGTATCGCAAAACAGAGATAAATCCACAAAGTTTCTCGAAAAACCTAGAAAGCTGATATAAATTTTGAGTCAACAAATATGCTGTACATAATTGTATGGATTGTTTTGAGAAATGTGCCAAAAAACTCTTTAAAATGTCCATATTTGACTATCTCAAAACATGGTCAAGTTTACAATTGATTCTAGGGTTTTGGCACCTTCCAAATCCAATGGCGCACTCCATTTGAATGCATGAAAATAATAAACCCTTGCTTTGCAAAGAAAAACTTACAGATGGATGTCTACATCATCTATAGCTCTGATACCATGAAATTAACGATCAAAATATTGTTCCAAACCATGATCTCATATGATAATAACACACCACATTAGATTTGAAAAATAGAAGAGCTAAAATACCATATATGTAAATCCATCATAATCCATAATTCTCAATACATTACAATACAATGACTTGAATTACTCAATAAGAAAGATGTACATACAGGAGGATGGAAGTGAAACTACTACCTAAATCAGTGGTGAATAACTCCCTCTAAATGATATTGGTAGTTAATTTAACTCTAAAAGACTAGTAAGCTAACTTTGCATAACTGAGAAGCTAACTCAACACAACTAGTAAGCTAACTCCACAAAACTAGTATCCCTAAGAATGATAACCCAATAAGTGTAGGGCTAACACAAGTGTAAGAATTATCTTGATAAATAAATTAAAGGATTAATAATAACCTACACTAATATTAAATTATAGTGACATGGTCGTTTTATTTAAACTCGATCATTTTCAGCTTACGGTTATCGCTTAGGTTGATTGAAATTGAAAACTACTATCTCCTACCTCTAGAATACAACAAGATAATCATAACCTATATTATTTCCATTGTAATCACCTTCGGAAAATAATTGTTTCAAGTGGGTTTTGGGTCCCACTATTCGCTGTGTGATAAGAGTTGTTGACGCAATTATGATAACCAGCCCGGAGTTACCCTTGTAACTTGAGCTTTGCTCATCGTAATCAATTTCCATCAGAAACGATGAATTATCTATATATGGAGGATTAAGTAGGGACCTTAAAACTTCATGATTGAACTTAAAATGATAGTATTTAAGACCCAACTTGTAATCACTTTTGTTGTTTTTGTCATTTTTTTCAACTTTCTACCTTAGCTAGAATCTCCTTCTGAGAGTATCATTTGACTTCTAGCAACATGTGTGACCTCGTAATATCGTCATTATGCTATGTAGAATATTATTCAATCTTTTATATTTTTTGAATGGATTTTTAAATGTATGGTGTTTTTTCTCTCTCCAACCTCTTCTCTCTAAAAATGACTATGATACTTTGGTTGATTTGAAAACGTAAATGGATTGGTAAATGTAAATTGGTTTGAAATGAAATAAAAATGGACATGAAATGTGAATGGTTATGATATTATGAATGGAAAGTAAAATATCTCTTAAATTTTTCTCTCATCCTTACTCCATCTCTCTCTCTCTCCTATTTAATTGAAAATGTTAAAAATGATGAATGTGTGGAATTATGCTTGAGTGTAGGGGATTTCTATACCTATCCTATGACTGACGTAGCATTGGTTACAAGTACCTAAACAAAAAGAGTAGTAAAACGACAATTGTGTCTTTTATTAACATGTTATTTGAAGGAAATGTAATTATTTAGAATATTTCAGTGATATTTTTATGAATAACATGTATTATTTTCATTATTTCCATGATGAAAATGATAGTGTTGCATATTTGGAAAAATGTACTATTTCGTACGTAGTTGTACGTTTTCCTATTTAATGATAGTTACTCTTAGTGGTAATTGTGTATATTGTGTTAATTAAATGAAGTTTATTGTATCATGTTGATGTAGAAAGTAATGTCAAAGAATCCTTCTTTTAGTGTCAAAATAAATATAGGAGGATGAAACTAGAACCTTGTCATTTAAAATGTTTAGTGTTGTCGTAATTGTGGATATGTTTGTGCAACTAAAATTGCTGGAAAAAAATTTAAAATGGTGTGATTTGACCTATCTTCTAGTGTTGCATTGACCAAGGAAATCACTTAATACTCAAAGACAAATATCAACTTACGTTTGTGCACTTTCCTTTTGATTGGGAAGCGACAAAACACAAATATACCTTGAAACATATACTTTTTTTGAATGTAATGTTCCTCTTCATTAAGCCTTGAGTTATGTTGGCTCCAAACACCTTTCCTAGTTCTATGGACTTAGAGATAACATATGTGTTGTGTGTTCCTCCCTATGAACCTGGTTGAGAAAGTTCATGTGGGTATGAACGTATGTAAAATTCCTTAGTGCTAAGAAATTTGCATACAATAAATCTATAAATTGTATAATATAACAAAACACCAGATATATGGGGGGCCAACATGCCCTAATATCAATATATGCAGAATAATACCCTTAAGGTAGGGCAACACCATACAATGCTCCTTAAGGAAGGAGTAACTCCACAATCTCCCAAAATGGGAATCCACTTCGAGGGGCACACCTCCAATATACCTATACAAAGTAGAAGAATCAACTCATACATACATGTCCTCATAATGATACTCACATCCTTTAAATAGGACAAGTAACATGTAATCCCAATGTAGGCGGACCCATTACCCAATATGATTAATTCCTATGTGAGCCCATATAACTAACTAAGTGGATCTGTGCCACATGTCGGCATCTCCATCAACCCATATACATTATAATATCATATCCCATGTGAACCCATACATATAACTAAGGGGATGTGTGCCACATGTCAACATCTCCATCAACCCATATATATTATATTACCATATCCCAAGGTACATAGCATTGCCTCCCTCTTTGACATGTTTCGTCCCTGAAACATAAGAAGAAACCATATAATGAGTGTGCTTTAAATTATTACATACTTGTCACCATGCTCGATCATCCAACCACCCATATGAAATCCTAGTGGATGATGCTACTCCAAACTTGATTCCATATTCCATTGTGCTCATATGATTCCATCGTGGTCCATATGTGTTCCTCCTCGACATCCATGCATATCCATAATGATTATTCCTGTGAATCCATGTCATACAATTATTGTTCCATTGATTCCATATATAGCCAAAATTATTACTCTTCCAATTCCTTGTATATCCATATAGATTGCTGACCTCATGTGTCCTAGTATGTCTCCATGATTGTTTCCTCTCATGATGATGGGGATGTCTATATGGATCAACTTTAATATGCTCAACCTTATCAATATTTTCCTCTTTTTCCTCTTCTAACTTGTTTGTTATCTCTTTTTTCTCTTGAGTAGAGAAATTATTTTTGAATTTTCATCATGTTTTTCATCCTCTTCTTCTGATTCATCCTTATTCCCTTCTTCACCATCTTCAAATTCATCTTCATAATCTAATTTTACATTACTTTTTTCTTTGCTAAGTGTGATATCTTACAATGTAATTTTCTTTCTCTTGTACCATAATTTCATGAATTTATTTTGCACATTAAGATTAATTTTTCCCAAGCTCTCTAACCGAGGATATCCAAGAACAATATCCATACCATCCATATCTAAAGCATAAAAATCTAAATGTAAAACATATTTATCCATAGAGAGATTTAAATCTTCAAAAACTTGAATATGCTTACCATCCACTTGAGCTTCCTTAATATGTTTTGCTTGTACATGTAGATTTTGAGCTACATCCATATTGATGAAGTTATATTTTCTCCTAGGTTTTATGGAAACAATTACCTTTTTCCTTTGAATACACCCTTCAAACTAAAATATTGAAGCTTCCTTCCTTAGAGATGCACTATCCTGTGTAGCAACTTTATCATCAACATCTTCTTCTTCTTCTTCTTCTTCTTTTGTTTCCCATATGTCCATGAAAACTTGTTCTAGTTACTCCAAAGATCAATTAGACTTTTCCTTTTCTAACTCAGAAAACCAAATCTTTGCAGGGCCACTAATCCACAACTTGAATAACCAAATATCAGATGGTTTAGAGAATTTATCCCTAAATTTTTTCCACTATTCTCTAGCATCAATCCTACCATCTCCAAAAAAAGCTACCATCCCCATGATCCACAAAACTAGGGTTTTTGGAATAGACCATTTTTGTCAAAACTTATTCTAACCCTTTCGGCTAAATTTCAGCCAAAAATTAGAAATCACAGAACACAAACCCCAATTTAATTTTTTAGAGGTTTGCGAAAATGTAAGAAATTTAGGAAAATTCTTCAAATTGCGGCCTATGGAACAAAATAATGAAAACCAATAAAAATGAAATAACTCTGACAAACTAGATCCAAAAATTCTAAAATTTTAATGGTATCACCTTTGAATATATCACCATCAACCCACAAAAAAATATTTCCTAATTCAAAAGTATTTAGAAGATATAGATGAAACTGTAGAATTAGGGTTTTAACCCTAAAACAAACACAACTTTTGCAAAACAGGTCCAAAAAATCTAAAATTTTGAGGGAAGATCACTTGAACTATGTATCCACTCCCCACAAAAAAATTTGAAAAATTCCAAATCAATCTCCAGATATAGACGAATCACCAACATTATGGTTTCATCCCACAAATTGCCTAGATCACTGCTCTGATACCACTTGATAAGAACTTTGTATAAAATAAATCTATAAATTGTATAATATAACACAACACCAGATATATGGGGGTCCAATATTCCCTAATATAAATATATGTAGAATAATACCCTTAAGGTAGGGCAACACCATATAATGCTCCTTAAGGAAGGAGTAACTCCACAATCTCCCAAGATGGGAATCCACTTCGAGGGGGACACCTCCAATATACCTCTACCAAGTAGAAGAATCAAATCATACATACACGTCCTCCTCATAATTATACTCACATCCTTTAAATAGGATGGGTAGCACCTAATCCCAATGTAGGCAGACCCATTACCCAGTATGATTAATTCCTATGTGAGCCCATATAACTAACTAAGGGGATGTGTGCCACATGTCGGTATCTCCATCAACCCATATACATTATAATATCATATCCCATGTGAACCCATACATATAACTAAGGGAATGTGTGCCACATGTCGGCATCTCCATCAACCCATATATATTATATTATCATATCCCAAGGTACATAGCACTTAGTGTGAGGCATAACTTCACTTTAGAGGCATATGAGATGACATGTTGATCTCGAAATGTATTAGTAATTTTAGAGACTAAACAACATTAGAAGTGGAATATGATGAATAGTGGTTGGGACCAAAGGGACAGTTAGGTTATGTATTAATACAATATTAAATTTTAATTTGTAAAGGAAATGTGCATTTTGGTCTTATTTGAGAACTAACCCTTGTGATATCGGCCTAATAATTTTAAGTTTCGTGGATATTACTTACAACATAATAAATATTTCTTATGATGTGAAAATGGATGTGAATTGATCCATGTGAGAACAAGTGATTGAGATAATATAGTTTCCCATTTAAGAATCAAACCTAAAATGTGTACATGTTAAGATAAATCAACTTAACAATTGAGTGATAAATTTTTATTGGCATTCAAATAAATTAACTAAACCTAATGGAACCCTTTATAAGCTAAGTGTTAAAAAAAAGTGAGAAATTTTAGTCTTGGACTACCTCAAGTTACAAAAAGGCTTTGCACGACAGGGAAATTTACTTACTCTAATTTTGTCTTGTGGTAGGGTGTAAAAACCCTTAAGTAAAAATGAATGTAATACATCGAGTGAACTCTCATGATATTAATGAACAAATGAGCTATGATGTATTGTTACGAATGATTGTAAATATTACCTTAGAAGGATTTTGAATGCGTAAAATTTTATAACTATTAAATTTGAACCCCTTTTCCCCCTCTTAGATAAATGTGTCCCTTAGTATGTGGTAGTGGATTACCATGTGCTTCTCGTATGGTGTAATTTTTCCCCCATCCATGAATTATTTTGAATTTGATATATCGTGGATCCTCTCTTAGGGTTATTGGTGAAGGAAACACTAATTCATATTCATCCAACGATTTAAATTGTTCCTTGGGAGGCATTTGAGAAGCACATAGTTGTTGGGTTGTCTTGTTATATTCATTTAATACTTATCCAAGAGCAATGAAATTATTAGTTAGGTGTAGGGTCACCACTCCTTGTAGTAACCAATCCTTGAGTGTAAACTATGTGTCATTTAAATTACAATTGTTCTACAACAATTCCAATAGTGAGACCAAAGTACGACATAAGTGTAAAGAGTACAAGAGTTAAAAATATTTTGGGTTAGGAATAATGTAATACTTGAAGTCCTAAAAAATTAACTAGAAATTTTCATGTTGTTAGAAATAAATAAGAATTACTCTTGGTGAGATCAAACTTTCAAGCAAACATAAGCTCTATAACACACACACACACACACACACACACGCACGCACACACACACACACACACACACACACACACACACACACACACACTTTCATGAGGTGAAAAAGTTGTATTAAGTCAAACAAGTTATTGAAATATAACAACTATAACAAAAAAATAAATATATTGTGATGGAAGAATGTTTATGGGAAGAGGTATCTTGAATCTAAATCTCACTTAAATCCTACGATTCATTCCTTGACTTCATGTCATTTCCCTGTGTGTAACAAGGGTAAAATTTAAGCATCGAATAAACATTTTTAGAAGCATAACCTTAACATAAGAACAAGAGCATTAGGAATTTTGATTGCATTTGAAATATGATGAATAATTATTTAGTTATAGAGATTATTGTATGGGAAAAAGAGCCAAATTAAATGATTGTATTGTAAGTAGAATGTTAAAAATGAAATTAAGAATATGTAAGTGGAAAAGAAGAATTTATCCTTGCACGATAAATGCTCTTGGAAATTTTAAATATAACTAAGATGTAACCATGGTAATGATGTGTTGTGGATTTTTCAATCCTTGGGTCCCTTTTGTGGTTGGGTAATTGCTAGTACTTGTTCATTAGGGAAAGTGTGACATCAACGTGTATATGGTGTTATCATGTTATCTATGTGGGTCGATGTTTTGTGTAAGTGTCTTATGTGATGGTAAGTTTATCTATTGGAGCCCATGTGGTGTTGTGTAGTGGGAATTTAAAGTCAAAAAACAATAGTTGGACAATTTTATTGTTGTATTTGTTTGTCAAATTATGGGCATTGCACGTGGCTTTGATGGTCAAAACAACAACCCAGATATGATGACTTCCTAACTAATTTCTAAGTGAAATAAAATAGAAATCACACCAAAAATGCCTTTAGAAGATTCCATGTAATAAGAAATGGCCCAAAAATATTTCCGGGAAGCCTTCTCCTGTGTAGAAATGATTGCCACAACAAAAACTACAAGATTTATCCTTTACCAATAATAAAGTAATGTGATTTTTTTTGCAAATAACAATCTCAATTGAAAAATAACCAAGATGGAGTCAAATCTATTTGCACATGAACTATAAGTATCACAAGCGAAGTATTTGAAAAATAAAAATAACCTAGTAGTGGAAAATGTATCACCTGAATCACTCTAATACCATATTAGACTTTCTAGATCTCTGATGAAAAACGAATGCATGAGAAAATGTAGAAATTGAAATAACTAACAATAAGATGAAATATGATCAAGAACTCACAAGGAAAGAATGGATCCAAATAAACTCAATGCTCCATATTCCATGAGATAGACTGATACAATTCATGTACACATAGGAGGTGAATGTGTAACTCCTCCTAGATTAGTAGGGAATAACTCTCACTAACTGATACTAGCAGTAGAGTTGAATACACACAACTAGTAGGCTAACTCAACCGAAATGGTAAGTTAACTCAACACAAGAACTATAAATAAGAAAGCATATCCCATGAGTGTAGGAAAGCTCCAAGTAAATAAACAAATAAAATGAAAATAAATATCCTACACTAATAGAAACACAATATCTTTACGCATTTATGTAAATCTAAATATATGGATATCAATCAAAATAAAAAAGTTTCCCTACTTAATGTGTAGAAAAATATATTTTCATCTATTCAATGAAAGTGTTAATGTAAGGTTCCACATCAACCAAATTCACATTTTTATCAATACAAACTTGGTTAATAGAATAATATTAGTAATGAATACCCATAACCAACACCACTGACTCCATACCTACCCTAGAATCAACTATAATATAGCTATAGTCCATGTCAGCTATTAACATGTATCACCTAATAAAAATCATGCTACTGAACATTCCCACCAAGTGTTTTGGTTGATTGAGTAGGGTCAAAGAGGCACAATTGGCTGACGGGGAAAGCTCAAAGATTTACAACTCAACAAGGTTGATAAATTAGCAAGGAAGACACTATTGACATCAAGGTTCTTAAAATTTTAACAAAATTTTTAATTTTTTAAAAGAAAAGTTTTCTTTTCAATAAAGCTATAAAACAATGCATTTATGGTAGAATTTATAAACTATTGTTCATCACAATAAAATAAAAATGTTGCATTTCTATTGACTAGGAAATTTGATTTCCACCAATCACATATGAAAAAGATACTTTAAAATTTGAAAAAATAATTGTATTAATGAAAACTATAATTGAAACCATACAATAAAATATGGTTGGTTGTTGAAAAAGCATGCAATGATTTGTATGTCGTTTTATAAAGTTCCTTCAACAGAATAATTAAATTGTAAATTTGTAGTCAATTAAATTTACTTGTATTTATATTACAATATAATAGTTTATTTTAAAACAACTTTATATGGTTCAATAGAAGATATCCTCTTTTTTAATGGGTAAACCTAGTGTTCTATTGAGTCTATCACCTCTATTGTATTATGTTTTTTTTTTACGAAATCCACCTATTGATGGTGAATCACATCACCCTTGGATGTCTACAACTCAATGGGTTGAGACTCTCAGTGTGTTGCATAACATGAAGCTTCTCCCAAAGTGTGGGACTTTGTGAATCAAGAGAGCTCTCCGGACGAAGGCCCGTTCCTATTCCTCTGTTTAGGTGCACACATTCATATTGCAGAGGATCTACTCTAAAACTTACTCTAACTTGCCAAGTATACATGGTTAAGGAGATGCAAGAAATAAAACCTAAACTAACAAGGGTGATGCACCAAAGGAATGTTGAACACCTCCTTTGCAATTAAACACAAACCATTAAAAATTTAACACAACCACCATGCATAGATAACCAAACTGCAGTGAGAGATCAGGAGGATGAAATGAACACAAGAGAGGGTTGAAATCATCCACAGACTTATCTTATTTCTCCAAAAACTGACACAGTGCATTACCGTAGCCAAGAGGAAAAAAATGCATTACAACTTGAATGGGAGGTTTTACTCCACAAAATCACTTGCGGACAAGGGAAGAAGGGAGGGTGCAAAGCAAAAATGTCTAGCCACTAGAAAAATGCCCCTCCTTATAATATATAGGAAGAATTAGAGAAGGATATGAAAAGAATTTCAAAATCCTACTCCAACTACCCTAAAAGAGTATTAAATTCACCTACAACAATGATGGGTTCCACTGCAAAACCCATGCCTCCATGTGTTGTTCCTTTTTGGGAAAGAAAGGAAGCCCATACTTCATTGTGGTGGTAGGTGAGAAGCCTGACAGCCTCAAAAATGGTGGACTATATCTTTTAATTTTTAAGAAAATTAGTCCCACTGATTTAAAGATATCCAATTGTAGTTGAGTAGTAGATGTCGAGAGATTTCCAAAAAGTTATTTCTTGCTCAAATCCAAGTCCAGTCAATATTTATGATCATATGAAGGTCAGGGTTGAGCATTCTACGTGGGCTCTCACAATATTTTAAAAGATCTAAGAATTTAAAACTCTTGGTGGGCTTCATGATTCATCTTTCATTGAATTGACCTTCTACCAATCTTTTCCAAACTGCTTTGGGTTTGGAGTTTATTTTTACAAGATCCACGTGGAAGCCCCACACATTCTTAAGATTTTTTGCTACCTTTTAGGGTCTTGGGAATGTGACATGCTGACACTTGGCACCGTTCGTGAAAATGTTGCTTCGTTCCCTTGGGTGAGTAAAGGGCCCCAATATATATAATGTCAAAACCCCTTTTTGGGCGGCACCTTTGTAGTTAGCTCCACATGGAAACCCTGTGGGCTTCCAAGACATTATCCCCTCCTTTCACTCTTGAAGTTACGATGGTTGGACACTTGGCAGCATCTACGAGCCTACTCTACGCTCTTTGTGTTTTGGATTTTCCACCTATTTAGGGGCAACTAGGTTGGACCCTAGACACGTGGAGGGCCAAAACTCATTTGAGGACCTACCTTTGGGTTTTACCTTTGAATTTTTGGTGACGAGGCACATGGAAGTTTCTGTTGGCTCTTCCCTTGTTTATACTTTTCAACGACCAGTGCAACTTTATCGTGCTCTGACCACATGGAGATCATGTGCTCGTTTGGGGACCTGCCTTTAGATTTTATCTTTGAAGTTGCACTGATGAGGCACATGGAGGCCTCCACTAGATTTTCCCATGTTTAGAATTTTCAATGGCTAGTGCAACTTTCCGCCTATCTAGGAGCAACTTTGTTGGACCCTAGACATGTGGAGGGCCTACGCTCATTTGGGGACCTAATTTTGGATTTTACCTTTGAAGTTATGCTGAGCTGACACGTGGCACCTTCCATGGTTTTATTGCTTTACTTCAAGTCGAATCACTCTGGGCTCGATTTTGACTTATCGAGTTAGCTTTTTTGTTTTGTTTTTCAACTATTCGTTTCCCCAAGATCCCCAAAAATGTGAAGTCTGAAAACTTTGATCCTTTCTCCATTTTTTCACTCGAGCTTTGGTCTTTTTCAACATTTCCATTGGTCATTCATTTTCCCACCTTCCATTGCCATTGTTGAGCCTGCCTGAAACTTGATTATTAGATTTGAAACATGGGCTCACATGAATGAACCGATCTCTTCAATAATAGGACTAACTGAATAACAGTAAAAAAAATGAAGGGGGAAAATTGGATCTCACCCAGCGGTTTACCCTTCCTCATACCTACTATTTGTATAACCCATCCTGTGAGAGTTATGTAGACAGAAAGGTTTGTCTATATGAGCAGTGCCATCATTATGTTATCCACATCCAAACTCCCCAGATGTCAACTCCTCATATCAATCCTCGCCACCCTCATCTTAATATGAGCCTGATCAACTTAGACATATTGAGGATCCAGCTTTGTGGAGTAAATATGGTCACTTGTCACCCAAGGAAGCCCTGTCAGCTGTACCATTAATTATTCATAGTCAAATAAAACCACTGGTTGAACATCTAGAGAATCAATTGACTTGCTACGTACATGCCTTTCCTCCGCCTAGATACATATGTCCATAACTCATCATATACATGTTGCCAAGTAGGGTTCCTACCAAATCTTGAAAACATTTTCTGAAGTTGCTCCACAATATCTTCCAGCACGAGACCTACAACTAATGCCCAAATGATGTACCTGTTTAAAACATCACCTGCTATCGAATGGTAATAGCATTAGAACATTGAAATCAAAATCATCATAATCAAACATGATCATTTACTACCTTGACTCACCAATAGTATAATATTAATATGTGCCTACAATGTGATTAAGCCCTTGAAATAAAAGATATCTAATTTGGGCATCCTGCTCGTTCAAATAATTGTGCCAATGTATACATTCTGTCATCCTCTGTTGTGATGGACTACTATTGTATGCCCCATGAATAAGAAATTCTAAAGATGTAATACATGTCCTCCAGTCTGATTAATTCTTGTTTCTTATTATCTGAATTGTTGATTTATACCCATCCTCAGAGTTATCCCATCTAGACAATCAACAAAAAAATTATCACCAAGCCTTGTATCTCTAAAAAATAATCTGACTAGTGGCAGAAATCCACCCAATTTCATGGAAATCCTTATAAATGAAATTACATCTACAAGCACAACATCTCCCCTAATCCTCTCAATTATAAGTACACAATTTCAACTATGTCTCTCAAATACAAAGTATCTCGTGCTTACATTTTTTTTATTATTGATAAATGGTTCTAAGGGGATCCATTAGCCCCCAATTACATAAAAAACTCACCACTTTAAATGAAGCATCTAAACCAAAGTGGTTAATTTGATCTAGTGGGGGACAACCTACCCAATAAGACATTGACCTCGAGCTAGATCGAACTGTTGAAGCACAAAGGAAGATTCATAGTCTGCCATGGCTAAGAAGCCCAGTATCTTCCGACCGGCACTTCAGTGAAACAACTGCAACATTTCAAAAATAATTCAAAAAATCTTAAATTGTCTAAAATGGAAAAATAAGCTAGGATCTTCGAGATCTTACCATTTCTTCTTTATGTGCACCATTTGCGCATCCATCTGAAACCTCCCCCACCATAGGGAGAATTATCTCAATAGCATCTCTATGAATCAGACACTGTGCTTTTCTCTCACAAGAGCTCTCAGGGATCATTTTCCTTACTCGCACTATGCAAAATGAGCCTTATCGAGCCATAACTCCAATCATTTGTATAGGTTGCACCGAGTCCCGGTCGTCGTTGACTCACCTAGTCATCATCAACTTAGTCCAAGTCATCATTGACCCTATTGAATCTCCATCGACCTAACCCTATAGTGTGTGAATCGTCGTCCTGAGTCCAAATCCTCCTTGGAATCAAAAATAATCATTATATTGGAGGGCTTCTCTTCCACAATTTGACTTTTCATCTGAGTCATAACACACCTTTATACCATGTCCTGACAGACTTATTTGGCTAAATTTGTGACCTCAATCGCAACAACTTCTACATTCAAAATCATAAAACTTCAGTAGCTCTAATGGCTGACGACCATCTTTGTGTCCCTCTTGGGGTACCATCTCTCATCCTAAACCCATTTCCATGTATGGCCAGGTTTTTAGAGGTCGTCCCAGTTTAACTAGGATCCTGACATTTGTAGCGCTTCCTGAAGTCCTCACCTTTGAGATTCAATGTACAGTATGTCGTAGAAACCTCTTGCCCCACTTTATCGCCCAACCATTTTGTACAAATCATTTCCTTCCACAATTACAGGGGTAGATGGGGATTTGTAACCCATACCTTTGACAGTTGTCTTCCTTTGAAAAGTTGGTCCCATATCTTGCAGGTCCAAAACGAGGAAATTCCCTCCATCTCGTAGTGACAAGGTATCGTGACTCACATAAACCCAATAGGCTTAGATGTTATGATCACCTTTGTAAGCTATTGAAGAGAAAACGTACAATATGTCCTTACTGATATATTTCTACAGATCATAGCATAATATCTAACATTCCAATACTTTTATGGATTAACCTATCAATTTGGAGATCCCCTTCACTTGGGGCATCGAATGGTACCTCTTTTCTCATTCATTTTATTGCTGAACCTATCCTTCAATGCATATCTATCTATCTTTCAAAGCTTTAGATTCAATTGACTCCCCCTCACGTAAAGTGATCCAAAGTGTATTAGTCTTGAGGGGGAACACCTCATCCATCATCCTTCCTTTGAAAGGAACGATAAGAAGATTGTTCCAAGGTGCAATCTCATATGATAATAGCACACCACATTAGATTTGTAAAATAGAAGAGCTAAAATACCAAATATGGAAATCCATAATAATCCATAGTGCTCAATACATTACAATACAATGACTTGATTACTCAATAAGAAATATGTACATATAGGAGGAGGGAAGTGTAACTACTACCTAAATCAGTTGTGAAAAACTCCCAATAATTGATGTTAGTAGTTAAGTTAACTCCATGGAAGACTAGTAATTTAACTCCACATAACTGAGAAGCTAACTCAACACAATTAGAAAGCTAACTCCACACAACTAGTACACATATGCAAGCTAACCCAATAAA
Source organism: Taxus chinensis (assembly GCA_019776745.2). NCBI lineage: Eukaryota > Viridiplantae > Streptophyta > Pinopsida > Cupressales > Taxaceae > Taxus > Taxus chinensis. The sequence goes on along the minus strand of CM034147.1, from coordinate 150,411,472 downwards.
TTTAGGGCTAACACAAGTGTAAGAATTATCCTAATAAATAAATAAAAGGATAAATAATAACCTACACTAACACCCTCCTATAAGCATAGCTTAGGTGGGCAAAAAAGAAGGTGGGTCCTGACAACAACGCTTGATGAGGTACCCACATACAATAATGAGAAAAATTGGACACCGCAAGGTACCAAAAACCAGTAATAAAAAAGTAGAGAGAGAAAAATCCCACTACAAGATATCCTAAGAAGCTTGGCTCCAAAAAATTGGACAATGCTGAAGAATTTTGGTGCACACTATGGTTTGAATCCATTGTTCGATCATATAACTAAAAAAAATTGATACTAGGCTTCACCAAAATAGTTCCATGCAAGGAAACTGTCAATGGAGTGATGTCAAAAGTGCAAAAAACACAAAACATAATTTGATCAACTATTACAAATAGGTGTGCCACAATCCAATAATAACCAAGGTAATAAGGCAAGGACATGAGATCTAAATAAATAGGAGTGCCACGATACAAGAAAAGCCAAGGAACAAGGCAAGGACATAAAATACGAAGAAGCAAGATCAACTGCTACAAACAGGTGTGTCACAATCCAAGAACAACCAAGGAAACAAGGAAAGGACATGAGATACAAATACATAGGAGTGCCACAATCCAAGAAAATCCAAGGTAACAAGGCAGGGACACAAAATATGAAGAAGCAAGATCAATTGCTACAAAGAGGTGTGTCACGATCCAAGAACAATAACCAAGGAAACAAGGCAAGGACACGAGATCTAAATAAATATGAGTGCCACGGTCTAAGAAAAGCCAAGGTGACAAGTCAAGGACATAAAACCCAAAGAATCAATATCAACACCACACCCTCCAATACTGCTGAATGAGTAGAGTGATACCATAAATATGTATGAGTTTCCAAAATCAACTACTCGAACACTGAAAAACTAACACTGGGCTTCACCAGAATAGCTCCCCCACAAGAGAGACTATCAACATGCCAAAAAAAGTGTCGAAAATAAAGATGCAAAATATCTAAAAAAATAAGAGAGATATAAATGTAAACACTCATATATATATAAGAATGCAACACCCAAAATTTTAGGACGTAGGGCTCAACTGATAGTGCATCCACAAGTGATTACAACACCCTCCCAAATTTAGCACTTTATAATTGAGTGCATGTAAATATTATAATGAGTAACAATACCTTTTACATTTGAAATATGTGTATACAAATTTCACCAATGCGTAGATATCGAAAAAATACAAATTTAAAAAAAAAAACACCTTCATTCGAGCTATGGATCAAAATTTATGAGATCTAAAAGGTTTTGCTATTAAAATAATATTTTAATGTTGATGTTTTTTTAAAGGTACACGTGACACCCAAATTTCCAAAGGGTAAAAGAGTGCATCCATACGATACAGGGTTGCAACCACAGGATAAAAGTCTGCGCCCAAAACCTAAATGTCCAGAGGGTAAATCATTACATTCAGAGGGTACACGTCAATATCCAATGGATAAAAAAATGCACCCAGAGGGTACAAATCTACGTCTAGTGGATAAAAGACTACATCCAAAACATAATTATCCAGAGGGTAAAAGAATGCATTCAGAAGGTACATGCTTATATCTAATGGATAAAATAATACACCCATATGGTACAGATCTTCATCCAGTGGATAAAAGACTGCATCCAAAACATAAATATCCATAGGGTAAAAATGTAATTGAAAGGTACACGCTTATAGCCAATGGATAAAAGAATGTACCCAGAGGGTATAGATCTACGTCTAGTGGATAAAGGACTACATCCACAAAATAAATATCCAAAGGGTAAAAGAATGCATCTGGAAGGTACACACTTATATCGAATGGATAAAGACTGACCCGATGGTACAAAGCTGCGTCTAGTGAATAAAGACTACCTTCAAAAAAGAATTAGCCAGATTTTGACACATCTAACATGGTCAAGTTTGAGTTATTCTAAGGGTTTTTGCAACCTTCCATCCCAACCAGCGCCGCACTCCGTTTTGCTAAAATCATGGTACAGAAAGCTCTAAAAATTCGAATACATGAAATATAGACTCTTGCTTTGCAATATAAAAATGATAGAGGATGGCTAAGCATCTATACTCTATACCATGAAGGGGTGATAACGATACCAATCATCCCAAGCCATGAACACATTGCCGAATCGAACACGCATTATCAATAAGATGAAAGTCATTCTGCTCCATATCTAACTTTACATAAACCTTTGCAAACAAATGATTCAGCAATATCATCTATTGGGACTCATATATTATTATATATGGAAAGGGAATGTAACTACTTATCTGTATACCTAAATCATGGTGAAAACTCCCACTAACTGCCTTGTAGTTAACTTAACTCCACAAACTAGTAAGCTAACTCCCCATAACTGGAAGCTAACTCAACACAACTAGCAAGATAACTCCACACAACTTTTACTCCAAACCCCTAAAAAGTAAC